>PVKE010003791.1:0-69391 GCA_004027555.1 Craseonycteris thonglongyai
AGTAAAATAGAAATAAATATGCACTGAAGATAAAATAATTACTCTCTATAAATATAAAAAGATATAAAGTAAAATGCTTTACACATCACTTTGTACAATAACTTCTCCCTGGACATGTTAGAATGTCAACAGTGTCTCTCAATGCTTTGAGCTAAAGGCTGAGGAGACTGAGGTGTGAAGAATTCTGGAACCCCGGGAGGAGCTGGAGAGTGTCTTTGTCATCATGCTTAGAGGTGGCTGTCCAGGAAATGACTGAGGAAATGGTCCAGTACCCTGGGTGCAGTTTCTATTGTGCTAAGAAAACATGGCAGCTGTTAGAGTACTCGGAACTCAAGAATTAGCGTCAGCCCTGAATCTCGTGTGTGTGTGCGTGTGTGTGTGCATGTGCGTGTGCGTGTGTGTGTGCATGTGCGTGTGCGTGTGTGTGTGTTAGGGTCACTATGCACAGTTATATGCATTGTACATTGCACAAGGGCCACAGATAAAAAGGCATAATCATGTGGCAAATATTGATGCATATATTTATTGGGACAATCAGCTGGTGGATGTGTCTGTCAAATCAGTACATTATGGTAATGCATTAAAGACAGAAGTAAAGCATCTTGAGGCAGACTCCTGTTTCTACTTTAGGGATGGAAGAAGCCAATGTTTCAGCAAAGAACAGAGGCAGGCAGCTTCCAGAATGTTCCTTGAAGACTTTTCCCTGCTCAGTGTCCGTCACTCCTTCCTGATCACTCGCCCTATAACTTCAGATTCAGCGAAGGAGACTCTGCAGTTCTTTCACCAGCTGCTACAATGGTGTGTTCCATGCCTTTCCTAGAGGTCCTGCTTCTCTGACTAACCCTGACTGACAAGCCTCCCACTTGGCTGGCCCCACAGCCTCTGGCCCCCCTAAGTTTCAGGCTCCCCAATGCTCTTTCAGATCCTGGGAAGAGCCACCCTCTGCTTCCTAGCCGTGGTTATGCTTCTAGACAACTACCAAAGAATGCTCCCTGCTACTGCTACCTTACTTCTTTACATTTCCTCACCCTACCCAACTTTTAAGACCCTGTGCACCTACCACTCCCTTTATGAGGTCTTCCAGAACCTTCTCCCTCCCATCCCAGCCAAAAGGAATAACCCTTCTTGCCTCTCTTTTCCCATGGCCTCTGTGTTACAGAGTTCTGAAACTGAACTAGCTCTTCCGTTCTTTGAAAGTATTAATAATCTGTAGGGCTCTATAATGGTGGACACATGTCATACATTTGTCCACATCTGGAGTATTTGTAACACCAAGAGTGATCCCGAAAGTGAACTATTAACTTTGGATGATTATAACGTGTCAGTATTGGTCCATCACTGGTAACAACTGCACCACTGTGGTATATGATGTCCTCGGTGGGGAAGGTTGTGCGTAGGTGGGAACAGGGCTTATGTGGAAATTCTCTATACTTTCTGCTCAATTTTGTGGTGAACCTAAAACTGCTCTAAAACATAAAGGTTATTAATAAAACAATAGACCTGAAAATAGTGGGAATGCATCTGACTCAATGAGCAACTGATACAAAACTGAGAATGGAGAAAGATGACAAGACCTGAAATATAAATTGGAACCAATTTATGCTGAGCCATCCACTGGTTCTTCATATCACTTAGAATCAAACCCCCAGTCCTTACCAGTATCCAGAGACCCTTTGTGAGCTGGCTCCGGCCTGCCTCTCCAACTTTATTTTCCACGCTGGCTTCCTTGTTGTTTCTGACTCAGGGCCTTTGCACTTGCTCTTATTTTTGCCTGGAAAGCTCGCCTCTACTCAGATGACTTCCTCTCACTTTAGTCTATTCTTTAATAAAAGTTATTTCTACTGAGAGGCCACCCTTGACCATAAAACTTAAAAAAGCCTCCCTCCAACCTATTTGTCTTCTCTGCTCGATGTCTCTTCATGGCATTAATCATATAGGTCACATAGTGTTTTGCTCCCCTGGTCCATGCCTGTCTTCCGCCCCTGAATGTGAGCTCCCAAGGACAGAGTTCTCTGTCATGAGGCCCCCTTTTCCTTACCTCAGTATCCACAACAGTGCCAGACACAGTAGCAACTCAATACATATTTATTGATTGACTTTGTTGCAACCAATTTCTATATGTCAACTTGGTAGTCACATTAAATTCACACTGTTTGATTTTCTAACAATAAAAAGAAATCTCAATAACTACAAGCCTCCCTGGGACATGTCTCCAATGACTGGAGCATAGGTGACTCAAGTGCAACCCGCCTCATTTCTTCCAGATCAAACTCAAACACTCACAATGTAAAGAATGTCACACGCTTCCTCATACAATTGAGACACACTTTTCAAGAGGATTAGTTTAGAAGAATCAGATAAGCCTCCTGAGTTGAATAAATAGATCTTATAGAAATTCCTGGGGCACTTCTACATAAGGCCTTTCACTAAAATTAAATTAGCAACAAAATGAGCTTTCCTTGGGATAAATTAAAGTGGTTTTTCTTTTACAAGCTGTTTTAAACTATCATAATCTGACAGGCAGGGTTCTCCTTCAGATACACATGATATTTCAAATGCTTCATGGGGAACCCTGTGTCCCCAAGTCCAGGAGAACAGGAAGGGAAGGGAGGATAGAACTCCAAAGGGGCATTAGTCAAGTTTGTAAAGGGAGGCAGAATGGGGACATCAAAACAGAATCCAAGAATTCCTGTGAATTAGGAAAACTCCTTGTTTCAGTTGGTGCCTGCAGCAATGTGAAATTCACTGAGGAATTGTGATGAATTACAGAGTCAGTTTGTCAGCTGCCTCCTGTGACCCCCAACAAACTGAAGCTGAGATTTTGATTATGTCACAGCTCAGCAGCGTTTGTCACTAGCTGTCACTGGGCAGTGACCTAACCCAGAACATGTTTGCAGAGCACAGCTAACACTGAGTTTGCTTCCTTCCTACAAAAATGTGTGTCCTGGCGAGGTCACCCAAGCGTCCCCCACTCACCTGGGTGCAGCGCTGCCTGCTCCCAACTGGATCATACGCTGCACAAATATTTCACTTTCATACATCGTCTGTAGCAAGTGTAATAGTGAGATTTAAAGGTAAACAGCTAGAGAAATTGCAGTTGCATTATCAGACTGATATTCCTATCGTCTCAAATCAAATTTTGCCCTGTGTAGCCAAAAGCAGAGTGGTTTTAGTCAAAACCTTTTTTTTTTTCCTTCTTTTTTTTTGTGGGCTCCTTGAGACCCTCTATACATGGCTGAGATTTTGGTCAAGAAATCAAATAAAAACATTTTGTGAGGGTTATACTTGGTTAGGGGGGTTGAACTTATTTTAGAATCATCACTTCCTCCGCTCTAGGAGTCAGAACTAAATTGGAAGGAGTTAATGTATTCGATGTGATTTAGAACAAAGAGAAGAGTGAACTTGAATTGGAGTTGAAGCACATTGGCCTCCACAGAGCCATCCTCGGTGGATGGCTCGAATGAAGTGCTCAGGCCAAAGGTGGCCTGTTTCCTGTGACAACGAGCCCTAGGGGAGGCATGGTACCTGGAAGTGAAGGCAAAAATCCAGATGGACAGCCAATCAACAATCACTGGAAGCCAATCTCGTGCTAAGTTCTGTGCTGGGACTTGGGGATATAAAACTGCCCCCCTGCCCAGTGACTTGTATAAGCATTGGGACAAATGATACACAGGCTCCTATGAATATGAAATAAAGCTTATTACTATCATAATAAACAGCCAAAGGATTCCCCAAAGAGAAAGACTCAGGCTCAGCCTGGAGTAAAGTAAGAGTGCAACCTGCTGGGGGCTTTGAAGGTGTAGCTGGGGAGGGGCTTCCCCACAGTGGGAAATTTCCACTGACACAGAGCTGAGAATCTCTTACATGTGATCACACAGGGGATGAGTGGGAGGGGCTATAAGTAAGGAGGGTTCCTGGGGAGGCGGCCATCACGCCAATATCAAAGATGGAGTCAGGGGCTTTACTACACATGTCCACCAGGTGCAATCACCATGTCCAGAGGGATGTGAGGGGAGGTGCAGACTGGCTGCGGCCTAGGTCGTGTGCTTCACACTGAGCCAGGGACAAAGACCCGGTGAGTGCGTGAGATGAGAGCGAGGGCTGGCTGGTGACCCGGAGGGAAGCCAAGCTATAGTCACCATGGAATAATGAAGGGAAGCTTGGCAGCAGAAGAACCAGATACCCACAGGGTCTGGATCAGCTTATTCCAGGTCATGCAGACGATAAGGACAGAGTAGGATGTGATACATAGTCTGGGTGTTTCCACACTCCTTGTTTTCTCTGTATATCTGGTCTGACTAATGTAGTTGATCATCCTAATAATAGGTGGCCCATTTGTCCAAGAAGAGCTGAAAACATTGTCTCTTGAGTGTCTTATACTCTTGCAACTTTGCAAACTTAAGAAGTCTGTCAGTAAGAAGGTTTTCAGTGTTCTTTGGTTATTATTTTGTATCCCAGCACAGATAAATAAGACTTAGTCACTATGAAACATAAGCATCAATTCAGGAAGTAGTCTGGCCTCCCAGCCTAAAAAAGGATTTTGAAGACCCTCAAGCACTTCTAAAGGAGGAAGGGGAGGGAGGGTTACAATCATCTATAGTTAATTTAATCCAGTTCATCCTATCCTGTCTCATCCTGTCCCGTCCAGTCCCATCCCATCCCATCCCATCCCATCCCATCCCATCCCATCCCATCCCATCCCATCCCATCCCATCCCATCCCATCTAATCCAATTCCACAAGGAGTGATTGAGTACTTAATAGATTCCTAGCAGAATGGAGGTTGCAAAGATGAGTAAGGCCTAGCTTCTGCCATTAGAGTGGGGGAGACAGTTGGCAATAAGACATTAGGTGAACAGCATAAGAGTCTTTATGAAAGACAGTCATTCACCTATGGGGGTGAGAAACATGCTAGACTCTCATTTTCCCAGCGTCCCATGAAACCAGGGTGTGTGGCATATCCACCTAGGCCTCACCGTCAGGTTTAATCATCCTATCTTTGAACAAGTGACTAAAACAAACAGGAATGACAGAGAATTCTCCCCAGTAGAGGAGGAAGTGGAGCCGTAATGCAGGTCCCACCATGGTGGTGACAGTGCACTAAAGGCCACAATCAGTGCTGGAGGGCAGTTGGGTGGCCCAAGTGACAGCATCAAGTCTCCTAAATGAAGCAGTTCTGTGGTTTGAACTTAGACAGAATTTCTGGCCAAGGATGTTACATCCCAGTGAATCGGAGAAATGCCCCAAATCTTCTTTTACCTTGAAATTTAAAGTGAATTTTTCTTTTTTATTATCAGCTTCCCTGATTATAATTGACACACAATATACCACACTTATTTAAAGTGCACAATTAGATAGTTTGATATATGTATACACCTGTGAAATCTTCACCATGATTAAGATAAAGAAGGACCCCTAAAAGTTTATACCCTTTTGTAACCTGTCTCCCCAAACTCTGTCCCGCACTGATCTGCTTTCTGACAGGCTAGATTAGAGTGCATTTTCAAAAATTTTATATAAATTTAATCATATAGTATTTCTCTTTATTTGCCTGGTTCTTTTACTCAGCCTACTTTAGTATTTGTTTATATAACTGGGTAGATCAATAGTTCATTCCTTTCTATTGTTGAGTAGTATTCCTTTATATGAACATACTACAGTTGGTTCACCCACTCACCTGTTGATAGACATTTGGGTTGTTTCCAGTTTTTGACTATTACAAATAATGCTTCTATGCATGTTCATGGTTGCTTCTTCCTGTGGGCATATGCTTTCATTTCTCTTGGGTAAATACATAAGAAGAAGATCATATGGCAAATGACTACCTAATGTTTTCAGAAACTGGGAAACTTTCCATATTAGTTGGACCATTTGACATTCCCACCACCCAGACTTTCTGCTTTCGCCATTCTAATGGGTGTTTAGTGGCATCTCATAGTGATTTTAATCTGTATTTTCCTAAATGGCTATTAATTTTGAGCATCTTTTCATATGCTTATTTGTCATTCATATTCCTTTTTTGGTAATATGTCTTTTCACGTTTTTTGCTCCTCTGTATTGGGTTGTTTGTTTTCTCATTACAGAGTTTTGAGAGTTCTTTATTTATATGAGTACACTGATTTTTCTGTATTGTGTTCTCTTTTTTACCCTATTGGTTTTTGCTCTGGTCTTTGGTATTTTCTTTCTTCTTTCTTTGGGTTTAATGAATTCTTCTTCTAGTTTCTCAAGATAGAAAGTGAGGTAGGCTTTGAAACCTTTATTTTTTTCTAATATAAGTATTTGTACTATAATTTCCCTCTAAATGCTGCTTTACAAACCTCTCAGGGCAGCAAGCTGAGAAAGTCATCTCATTTGCCTCATGTCTGTGAAAGATCACGGTTCTTGTTCAATGAACAGGGTCTTGAAAATTTTTTTATATATATTTTGTTCCCCCCTTTTTTTTTTTGCTTCTTTCAAGTGAGAAGGTTCATGTTCCTTTTTCTTGTCCAGAAGCTGAAGTACTTTGTTTGATTTTTAATTTGTACGTGTGTTTGTTTTTAACATAAAATTCTTTTAATTTTATGTAGTTTAATCTATTAATTTATTCATTTACATTTTTTATGTCTCTTCAATCATAAAAGTCTATCCTCCTCCAAAAGTCTAAATCACATACATTTATTTCTTCTTCTGATGTTATTCATTCACAAATTTATCCATATTTTAGTGTACAATGTGAAATGAAGCTCTAAATTATTTCCTATGTGCCTTCTTTCCTCATCCAAATAGCCAGCTGCTTGTCCTAACATCATTTATTATAATGCTTCCCTCTTCCAGTAATTTGGGATAAATTCTTTGTCATTATATTATACTTTTGTAGAGAATAGAATTCATCTGGGGGAATATTCACCGGTTTTTCTTTTACTCTCTCCCTTTCTTTTTCTTTGTCTATTTTTTATAATAGTATACTTTTAAAAAAGATTTATTTTACTATTTGAGAGGAGGGAGAGAGAGCAAGAGTGAGAGTGTGTGCGAGCGAGCGAGCGAGCGAGCGAGAGAGAGAGAGAGAGAGAGAAGGGGGAGGACCCAAAGCAGTCTCCACAGTTGCACATCATTAGCTGTGACATGGTTTCATTCCACACAGGTGGATGTGGGGCTGTGCGAGGTGCAAACCCAACCAGAGGCCTCCTGCATAGAAGGTGAGAACCTTCACTGCCATGTGGTTACCAGTTGCACCACATGCAGTTCAGCATATGGGTTGGCATGGGCCAGGGCCAGGAATCTAACCCTGGACCTTTCAATGGCAAGACAAACACTCAGCTGAACTACCCCAGCATCCCCTACAATCTTGTTTTTGTGTGCTTCAGTCAGTGATGGCTTAGAGCTGGCTTGTTACCAGCTTCCAAGAACCGTTTCTGTGCATCTCTTCCCAATGCCATGTTCAGTGATGCCATGTTGGTTGAAACTGGGCCACGATGAGAGTACTTACAGATCAGAGCTTTTTTTCTTAATCCTCTGAAACCCAGTTCATCAGCACACCACTGGGGCTAGTTTTTCTTCATAAATGTTTTCTCAGAATTATTGCTTGCTATTCACACATATTGTATCACATAAACTTTAGAGCATTCTCATTTAAAAAATTTATTGACATCATATTCAAGCTCATTTAATTTGGAAAAAAGTGACATCTTCCAACAACATTCAATCTTCACTTTCTGATAAAAGAGCCATAACTTCGTTTAAGTTTTTCCCATAAATCTCTTCAGAAATGGTCAATAGTATTTTTTTCTTTTGTATGGGTCATATAAAATTTTATGGGCCACATGGTTAACAGTATTCTAGACGGAGATTGTGATAAAGTTGCAAAATTATTGACTCAAAAGAAGTGAGGATGAGAAGAAGCATACCTCGATGAGCTGTCGCATGCGCATCTAGTGCTAACATCATCCTGCCTCATCTGCCTCCACAGAATCAGAAGATAAACACTGTCTGGGGTGCTCATGCTCAGAAAGCAGACCCAGGGACAGAAATGGGTCCCCAAGGCAAAGCCAAAGGCTCTGCTTATTATTATTATTGTTTTCCCTAGAGAAAAAACATCTACATGTAATTTGATTAAGAATAGAAAGATTCTTCTGAAAAATATGCCAAAGAGTTCATTCAAGAGTGAGCACTTGCTGACAACAGTGAAGAGGAAACTTATACAATATTTGGAGTTGGTTGGATGTCCCTTTCAGGTTCTTTGGTTTTGATAGGCTAAGATTTAAATTCTCTCTGGTTAAAGTGAGCAAACAAAAAGGAGCTGACTTACATCAAAGCAAAAGTTTCAGTTCAATGTAGGGGGAATTCCAACTCTTTATTCAAGCAAATAGACAAACAACAAAAACAACAAAAGGAACACTAGAAAGGGATTTGAAGAAGTCTGGGTGTTCTCCAACTATGAACCTTTAGTGGCCATCCTGGGTGACTTAGATCAGCAGCAGGAAACTGGCAACAAGGGTACTTTATTTATCTGGCAAGATAGTATTCAAAGGCACAATTATACCTGTATATCTTAGGTGGGGGATGCATTCTACTATGTGCTACAATCCATCTACTGCCTTATGTCTTTCTGCTGGACATCTGCTCTAGTCATTAAAATCGCCTGGTGGGCTCTGGAAGCAAACACATTTGAAAGCTCTGGTTTAAGCATCCAGTGTGCTGAAGTATTAAAACGCAACTCCAGTCTTAGAATTTTAACATGCTTAACACAGGATGTGAAGTTGAAATTTATTATTCACATCTTAGACTTCTAAACTTTTAAAAAATATTTGCTAACATGAATTTATGTCCATTATCAATGATTCAAAAGTAGCAGTTAAGAGAAGGTAATGCTTTGCACTGCCAATTGAAATTGGTAACATTTTTAGAGATGAGTTTGCTGAACCATTTTCTTGGGTGATTAGGCTGTTAAGTATTGAATGATGAGGTCCAAAGATCAGTGATGAATAAAGAAACATTAAATTATTTATTGTTAAAATACATTTCTAGAGAATAAAACAATCTTGGTTTTCTGCACGTAGAGATGCACTGGAATCATTTTGACCATCACACGGAGAAGTGGCTAAATAACAGTTCTAAAAGTTTAGCTGCCATGAAGCAGAATGTGGTCTGATAGAAGTAAATCCTAATCATTTAGGCAACTCCCAGTGAACAAATTTAGAATTGTGGTTCTTGACCTTTTGCATCGAAGAGTTATGTTAATGTAAAAAAATAATAACATTGAACTGACAACTTGGGCTCCTAAGAGCTCTGTGTTGGTGACTCAATCCTCTTGGTAGATTTGTTTTTGTTCTTTCCCTTAACATCTTGGCTTCAACTTGGAATGAGAAAAATAAAGAGAGAAAGACCTAATGGGGAGCAAATGTCACACCCTCAACATGGCTTTAATATTTAATATATTAGAAACAATATAAATAATATGTTTAGATTGAAGAAGCTGTTTTTTTTTTCTTTATATGGAGCAGCAGCATTCCACACAGTGTTTTGAAAACCAGAGCCTCCTAAATAAGAGTCTAAAGTTATTTCTTAGTTCACGTTTAAGCAGTTTTGGATAGGGTCATATTTTGAACATATGTATAAAACAGCATTCCATAATTGATTTATTAACATATGAGGTCATGTTTATGATTTCTTTCTGAAATATTTAAAAGCCAACTCTAACTGCATAATCCTATAAAATCTATTCATCACAAACCTGCTTCAAAAGTTCATAAAAAGCACAAAAAGAGCCAGCACATTGTATTTAGTTATGGTTGAAGTTTGTACTCCAAAGGATAAATGAATGCGATTTGTATTTGCTATGGATTGGGCTGTGTTTTATTCTCATTGTATTACATCTCAGGAGAGAGTTGGCTAAATAAGACCAAATGGCAGAGATTCAGAAATCCAGAAAAATGCAAACAGTACTTTTATTTTTCATGATGGACAAGACAGGGATGATTAAGAAATCCTTTAGAAAATATTACGCTTTCAAATGTTTTCAAAAGGCCACAAAATTCCTAAAAGCTAAATCCCTTCCCATCCCATTTATCTTTAACTACCCTGTCATTGCATGAGATCTTTAAAAATTTAATGTGCATACTTTGCTTCACTAAACCCTTTTCATTTAGGTTTCATGGATCTTTTATATTTAGATACATTATTTGTCATTGTCCCTTGCTGACCTCAATGGTTACAAGAGAAAACTAAGTCCCTATGTTGACAATTTCCTTATAGTACCATATCTGAATTATCCAAAAACTCCTTCTTCCTACAAAATTATCCCCCCAAAAGTAGGTGTTAATATCGCACTTCTTTTTATTGAGGGTGCCTGGAAGAGGTGCCACATTGAATTAATTTTGCTCTAAGTTGTAAATGATGTTACTAGATAGCTCTCTGAGAATGGATTTAGCTAAAGGGAAGATCAGAGATCTGGCATTTATGAGAATCCTTATAAGGGATAAGACAATGTTTGTGGGGAAAGGCCAAAGGAACAAGAAGAGAAAGGCCTTGGGTGTCAAAATATCAAAGATGGACAGCCTATTTCACAGTTCTGCTGAGAAAGGAAGTAAAGAAGGTGACAGAACCTGACCACTACAAAATGCAAGGATGCTATGCCACCTGGGTGGGCCTCTTTAATCCAATTGTGATCTTGAGAGGTCATTTTTTTAAATAGCAGAACTACAGCATAATTTTTTAAGTTGACATAATCAGGATTTTCATGAAAACGCACACATGTCAAAAGTTGTACTTAACTCATTGTTTAATGAGAACCAGTAAGATATAATAGGTATAAGAAGAAACCTTTGAATGGATGCATATAAAAGTAATCAAGAATGATGGCATTAATTTGCTAATAGATGTAAAACTGGTCAATTTCTAATCTGGAGACAATGACTTGCATCTCCACAGGGATAAAGTTCAGTTATAGATGTATGAGCAAGACTCATTTGCATCATTATAACATTCCTCAATTTATAGAGTTGTATCATAGAGTTGTAAAACAATGAACCATGTAGACCCCTATGAATCAGATAACCTCCTAGAGGACCACCACTCTAAATATGGGAGTGGGTGATATTTAGCTCCTTAAATGAAATGCTCTCTTAATAATTATAAATAAAATCATCCTGGTTCTTCTTGTACTCGCCTTAAGAACCAATTCTGCTTGGTGTCACAATGAAGAAGCACACAAATGTAACTGCAAAGGTTTAGACAAGTAATGTTTCACTGAAGTTTCTTGAACAGATAGAAAATGAGAATCTGATCACATAAAAAATATCAAAACGTCTTAAAACCCTTTGTAGACATCTCTCTTCTGAAAGCAGCCCCACTTGTCTATGCAGCTGCCTCTCTAGTATCTCCTCAGTCTCCTTGAGACTCCAGCTTACTTATCGCACATCCCCCAATCCAGAAAGAAGCACAGTGCCCTTGCATAAAGCATTTTATTCTCTCTACATTCATTTTCCAATTCCCTCTCCATCTCTTACTCTGATCAGCACAACACAGAGAACTGAAGACGAGAAAAAGGGGCAAAGATATGAATTCTTACATTTTGGAAGGTTTGGCCCTATGCAAAAACAAAAAATACTTCTTTATAAATGAGAATTCTGATAATAACACATTTGAGAGGCTGTCCATTGAAAGGGTGTAGAAGCTGTAACACTCCAGGAACAATGAGCTCTGCTAGTGCCCAGAACTTGGTTTCTAAATACCAAAATCTGCAATGATAAAAACCAGGGCTCTTTAGAGAAATGAGATGAGGGAGAGAAAAGTACAGGGTGAGCCTAGAACATCTTGAGCCAGAAAGTGAAAAAATACTCAAAGATGGATGAGGACATGTCAAAAAGATACAGGAGCCAGCTAAAGGAGTTCCCACTGTAAAACTTAGGACAATTTGAGCAGCAGAAAGAATAATGACAGTTATGAATCACAGCACAAAGAATTCACGAGTCCATAGTGATACTCAAAACAAAAAGAAAAACACAGACCTTTGGGTGCTATGGGGAGAAAGAGAAAGAAAAGATTTCTTTACCAAAGAATGCCAACTAATAAATATAGAAGGACTAATAGAATGATAGAGAGAATCTACAGTGTGTTAACATAATTTTAATTGAATTTTCTCTAGTTCCCAGAGGAATGTAATTTTTTAACAAGAAAACCAATCCATTTATGTATCTATTCATCTATCTATGTTTGTAATTTTAGATGTTGTATAAGAAGATTTAGGTTCCCTGTTAAATTAAGTTTGAAAATTATCATGACACAACTTATTATTACATCTTATTTATGTCTGTCTAGATTTGATTACATTTAAGATATTTAATTTAACCATATCTTAATTATTGCCACTTTAAAATTATGTATTATTTTGAAATGAATATTCTTATCCATAACTCTTTGTATATATCTTTATCATTTCCTCTAGATAAATACTATAAGTAAGTTTTCAAACTTATTTATAGATAAGTGGAATGGGTGGTTTAAAGGATGCAAATAGTTTTAGAACTTTTGGTATCAATTTCTCAGAAACGCTATATACCAGTCCCTCCCTCCAGCTGTGGGCTTGCATGACTTTGTGGCTTATGAATGGTGACAGTCACGCTGACTTCCATTTTTTGGATACCAGCACTGTGCCCTGTGGTTTATGGATGTCGCTTGTACAGTTCTCCCAACAACCTTGTGTGGTTGGTCATTGTGTTTCCCATACAAATGAGAGACCTGAAGTTCAAAGAGACATGGTTGTCCAGAGTCACAAAGCAAGGGACAAAGGTGTGCTGAAATGAAGTCCATTAGCAGGGTCTCTAGCATATGCTCTTTCCACTCGGCCAATCTACCTCCCTCAAACAATGTGCTGAAAACAGGATCTCTTTTCCTGTGAACGCGTGTCTCTCCATGTTTAACTTGCACAAACTATAACTTGTTCTTTACTCAGGAGAGGGAACAATCTGCTTTCTCACCCTGTTTTCTTCTGAACCTAGTTTGGATCCCATTCCCCAGAAGGCTAGCTGAGCCTAACACTGCCTTCCTCCCACACACCTCCCACAGGGGCATATCATCAGGGTGAGAGTGTGTGTGGGCGTGCGCGCGTCCAAAGTCATATGATGCTTTCTCCCCATTCCATATTCTTTATCTCCCTTTATCCACAGGGAGGACCCTGGACTCAATATTTTAGAATCACGCTACGAATCCCACTACCAAACAACAAATCTACGGAGTCAAGTTAAATCCCTTGAAATTTTTGTGTGTCCTTAACCTATATCTCATTAAGGGTGTATAATCAGAGGAATGTGAGGGCTGTCCTGAAAAAATCCATCCCTGGTCAATATAATGAGAATGGTTACATGGCTGGAAACTTTCTGGACAGCCCTCGTATGCTCAAAATTTATTTAGATTCATTTTTTTCTTCTGTTTGGTTGTGCTATCAATTTCATATATAGATTAATTTATTCCCGTTTGTATTTAAATTTAAGGTCTCCATTTTTTTTTCTGATTTCAGTCTATGTTTAAATACATTAAATATAGACATGATTCAAAAATCAAAACTACATACTCATAGAAATCTTATTTTTTCTCTGTCCTTTTACTCTTGTTCCCTTCCACCTTTTGTAAATAACCAGTTTGATTTATTTTTGGCTTATGCTTCCTGTATTTCTCTGGGTGGAAAATCTTATTTTTCCTTCTGACTCAGGCATAAGTAGCACATTATATGTATTCTTTTCACCTTGCTTTTTTCCCTTAGTTAACAATATATTTTGAAAATTATTATCTGTCAGCTCATAGAAATCTCCTTTTTTTTTTAACATTTACATACTGTCCTCCTATGTGGCTGTGTCATCATTTATTTAACCATTCTCCTAAATATTGGTATTTAGGCTACTTACAATTATTTGCTATTAGAAATTACAAGTTCAAGGAATAAGTTTCTGCATAATTATTATTGTTATTATTATTATTTTGTACTCCTAGAGTTATATATGCAGAATAAATTTCCTGAAGTTGGATTTCTGAGCCAACAGGTAAATGCATACGTAATCAGATGTTGCCTACTGACAAATATGCATGCCCATTTCCTCAAAGCCTCATCAAGAGGATGTTATCAAATCTTTGATATTTTGCCTATCATGAGAAATTGTATCTCTGTGCATTTTAATTTGTATTTCTTTTCTAAGTCAAACATCTCTTAATATCTAAGGGATATTTCTATATGTGAGTATATATTTGTATACATTGTGTATATAAACATATGTTTATATTTTTGTGTGTGTGAATTTTCTGGTTATCTCTTTTCACCAACTTCCTGTCAGGTTTTTTTTTTCTTTTTCTCCAATAATTTTTAAGAGTTCTTCCTATTTATGGTGTATTACCTCTTTGTCTGTAATATATGGTACAATAATTTTATCCCAATTTAACATTTGTGTTTTAATTAGTAATCTTTTTTCACACAGAATTAAAAACAACAAAACAATCAACATGTTCATTGCTGCATCTGGACTTGGAGTTGGAAAATCTTTCCCCATATCCAAGTTATGTCATAAAATTCCCTTGTGTTTTGTTCTAGTACGTGTGTAGGGTTTTATGTTTTACATGTACATTTCTCACCCTTTTGGAGCTTATTTTTGTGTATGATGTTACGAAAAACAAAGATTTTAAATGTATGTAAAAGTTACTGTTTATTGGTTTGTGATTTCTTTTTGGAACTTGCTCGAATGTACAACTTATAAAAATTAAGTGCCACGAGGACAGCGGACATTGAAGTGGCAACCAGAGCATGAGAATTCTCATGCACGGGAGACAGTCTCTCTGTGAAGGGGTCAGCTGGTCCTAGGGCATCACTGGTCAGAAGTCTTGATCAGCATCGTCAAGGGCGGTGTGATTTGGGCAGGGTCAAGTTGCCAGTGGGCAGGTAAGCTTCCCTCTGGCAAGAGGGTAAAAAGGTGGTGACAGAGAACTCAGGCAAGGTAGAAAATCTGGGGTGATAAGTGGTGAGTTTTAAGGGATGGGAATGACCTCCTGTTGAGCTGTGGAGTCTGGAAGGGAAGGGGGTATGAGTGGTAGTACAGCTGGCTTCTAAAGAGCCCTGATGGTAAAAATCCAAGTCGGGCAGAAGATGAGTATCACGGGCTGACTATGAAGTCAACCAGGAAGAAGTTAGAGACGGCAGTCATGGTGCACCTCTGCCAAGACAGGTCGTGAGTCTGAGTCCCGTGCTCGGGGTCTAAAGGATTGGATTTCACCTGGTGTTTAAAGTGATCTGTGTTCTCCAAACTCAGGGGTGGGAAGAGAGAGAAACATCAGCCATGCAAGGGAGTTTTATGGATAAGCCCCACGAGCATTCAAAAATGTATCGTATAGAACAAAACACAACTTTAAAGGATTTAGCAAGATTTCTGATACAGACCATGAAATCTGGCTCACAGAGACATCCGTGAGTGAGGGGTATTGCTCTAAGTAACGAAGAACTAACTTCACTAAGTGAATTATTGCTGAATATGAGACCCAAAGAACGTTAGCGTTTTATTTAATTAACATAATTGCCACCTCTTCAGCCATCCTTTCCTCTCTGTCTGTGGCTGGGTCCTCTAATACCAGATGCAAGGATTACTCAAAGGACCCAGCCAGGATGGAGAAGCCCAGATCTTATATTCACAATCTAAAGGAAGGTCCGACATAGTAGTAGTCACATTAAAATGATATCAGCTGTCAGTCAAACCCAAGAGGGCCTTGTAGTGGGTGGAGTCCAAATTCCTCTTTATAAGGGAGTGAGACAGGTTGCTTCTGGAAATGGACCCCAAACTCAGTATCCAAGGGAACAGGCAGTAGTTTGAGTGTGGAAAGCAGATAGACAAGAGAGATCTAGACAAGGACTTCCATGCCAGCACACCTTGTTCTTTGCTTTGTGACTCTGGACAACTGGGTCTCTTTGAGCTTCAGGCCCCTCATTTGTGTGGGAAAAACAATGACCAACCTCACAAGGTTGTTGGGTGGACAGTGCAAGGAGGTCCACAAACCACGGGGCACAGTGCAGATGCCCAGGAAATGGAAGTCAGCATGACTGTCACTATTCATCAGTCACGAAGTCATGCAAGTCCACAGCTGGGGGAAGGGACTGGTACATAGTGTTTCTGGAATATTGATACCAAAAGTTCTAAAACTGTTTCTGGCCTTTGGATCACCCGTTCTACTTCTCTGCATATGTATGGGAGAAACAGTGGAGATGTACACTTTGTGGATGAGGATGTCCATTTTAACATACACAAATAAATACTTTTAATTTCCCATAATGGTTTTGGCAACAATTAAAATATAGTTAAATTTCTCAAACCTAGACAATAAAACTCCAGACAGAAATAAATATGTTGTGAAACAATTATTTTCAAACTTCTTTAGCAATTAAAACAAAAAATCCTTTATTTATTTATTTATTTTTATTGTTTTGACAGGGAGAGAGACAAAAACAGAGAGAAGGGGGAGGTCCCAGAGCAGTCTCCCTAGTAGTATGTCATTCCATATGGGTGGGCGGGGGGCCATGGACTTCCTGCATGGGAGACACAGCCCTTCAAGCTGGGGGCTGAGTCGGTGACCTTCCACATGGGAAGATTGTCCTGATGAGAACTGAACTGGGGACCTCCCACATGGGAAACACCCCAGTTCAGCATATGGGTTGCATGGGCCGGGATTTGATCCTTGGACCCTGGGGTTGCAAGGCAAGTGCTTAACCCACTGAGCCATCCTGGCATTCCCCAAACAAAAAATCTTATATGGAATCAAAATACGTACACAAAGATATGCACATATACATGAAGAAGGATATGTAGAGTTATAGATATAAATAGATTTATTAGTAAATATGTATTTCTTTACTTTGATAAGAAGGAACAATTATTTAAAAGCTTAGACACAGATTGTAGATGCATTTGCACTAATGTGTTGATACCCATATGCGATTTTGAGAAAGCTTCTTACTGTGTCTTTGCCCCATAGGTATTCATTACAAACATAATTACAAATTTCTTCTGCTCAGACAAAAATGCATGTTGAGTTTCTTAATAAACATAACAAAAATCAATCTTGCTACTAATCCCAGCTTGGCACTCACAAAACATAGGCTTCTTTTTAATCAGCACAGAATTCATTTCAATCAACTCTCAACAGACACCTCATTTTTGAATACACTGCTCCGCATTACCCATCATCAAAGGCACGGCTGAGACTAAAGGTACTTTATGGAGATGGCTGAGCTCTACGCTTTAACCTGATGGCAAATCAGAGTACCAGGCTGTGATGTAGACACAAACTCCAATTCAACGTTGTGTCTACCTTCCTTTCTTTTTTTTTAAGGATTTATTTTATTGTTTTTTGACAGAGACAGAGAGAGGCAGAGACAGAGAAGGGGGAGGGCCCAGAGTGGTCTCCATAGTTGTACATCATTAGTCTTTGACATGGTTTCATTTCGCACAGGTGGGCAGGGGTCTCGAAGGGCAGGAACTGGGCTTGGGTCCTCCCGCATGGGAGGCACGCCCCAGTTTAGCATATGGGTCCACACGGGCTGGGGTCAGGATTTGATCCATAGTCCCCGGGGGGCTGCACAGCGAGCGCTTAACCCGCTGAGCCATCCCGGTTTCCCCATGTCTACCTTTCTATAATAGGTTGGAATTAGAAGCACTGACACAAATAGCATGTCTGGATCTTGCATAAAACTACTTTCTGATGAGATTCATTATCCCATTAACTGTTATTTGCTGAATAGAATAAACTCTGTCTAAGATTCAGTACCTGGAAGTTTGCCCCTCCTGCAGAAAGGTACTTAGGTTGTTGGATTTTCCTTTTCACCTTGGCCCTCAAGAAGATCAGAACTAGAATTAGTGTCTAACTACAATATGTATCTCGTTACTGTTTCTGGTATAATTATTTCATTTATATAGTACTTGCTTAGCTTGCTTGACTTTAGTTTAGCTATTCTGATGACAGATTGTTGTAATTCAAAAACATCGAGATAAAGAAGTGGCATCGATATGTTCAGGCAGTGACTGCCCAAAGTAGCTCTATGATAGAATCTCAGACCAAATCCAGTCCTCAACCTGGTTGTTCTAGAAACGGAATGCTTTCTAGATCAATACACGAGACATAATTATGCTCATAAAGATAATCTCAAGCTAACCAAACTCTTTGAGGAAGCAATAATACTAATAATGGTAATCATCATGATAATAGCAGCTAACATTAGTTGAGGGCCTATTTTCTCAAAAACTCTTGCAAGCAACCAAATGTTTTCTAGAACGAAGACTAGAGTTCACTAGTCTCTGGGACACTGTCCCAAATTAACCACATCCACAGAGGCCGTCATTGATTGCTCATAGTCAGGGTTGCTCACTCTGTGAGATATTCCTACAAGCAGCCAAGACAATTAGTATTCAATCATGATGAGTGCATAATATTTAGACTTGTGTCTGGGTTCAAGATTCAGCTCTGCTACTTACTATGTGACTTTGAACAAATTACTTCATTCCTTTGTGCCTGTTTCTTCCTCTGTGAAATGGGGATACTTAGAGTACCTTCCACTGAGGACTGTGTGGAGATGATGCATGTAGGTATTTGGCACAGGGAATAGAGGGAAGATCAGAGAGGAAGTGCTAAGTGGATGAAAGTCATGATGATGAGCAGGTGTGGAGGTGGGGATAAGATCTCCCATGGAAAGCCAAGTCATAATCACAAAGTTAAGTGAGCAAGGATGGACTCAGAATCGAAGGAGGTGAACTATCTTAACAAAGCGTCCTCCAGCTTCCCTGGCTTGACCAATCCTCGCATTCCTGGGCCTGAACCCTCAGGTGCTAGCATGAAGCCCATGGAGTGCCGTCTGCTTTTGTTCCGTCTACATCTCTTTTTGGCTGGAAGTTAAGCACAGACATAGACAACGCAGTCCCCAAAGGACTGGTCCCTGTGCCCCAACCATTGTTCCCTGTCACTGCACTGATTTCCTTTCTCTTGGGAGACAGGCTCAGGCATGTTAGCTCCATAATTTTCCCCTGGTCATGGTCACACACAAGAGTGCTGTCACATTCCCTCAAGTATGAATGTCATCTTTTAAAGGGAGATCATTTAAAATATTGTGTTGATTTTATCCATGTGATGGTAATGGATGAAACTTTTTCGTCCAGTTCTTATGACCACTTTAGCCCTGCATGCTGTTCATCTCTTTTTCTTTTTTTCTTTTTCCTTTTTCTTTTTTGCAGGTTGTTTCATATTTCTTTCTACCTTTGAAGATAGGCAGTGTTATTATTTCTTAAACCCCAGTCAGCAGTGTTTATAAAAACATTTCAAAAACTTTTAAATAGCTAGTGCACTGTCCAAGGAAAAAATAATTGTATTAATTTTTAAACCTATACACCTGCTTGATGGTAGAAAAAGCGCAGAGGAAAGAGCAGTTTGTTTAAAAGCAATAGTGACAGGAACACCATCAACTGCTAACAACACCGTGTGGTTTTTCTTTGCAAATCCAAGAGGAAGAGCCAAACTCTAAGAAACCAGTGATTTGCCTTGGTATGGAAAGAAGTCATCTATTATTTTCTTCTTCCAGTGAAATACTATTCAAACTGAATATTTATATTCTTCCCTTCACTAAAATGTTATTGAAAATGAACATGAACCTTGTGGGAATTTAAGCATTGCATATTGTCTAGTTGACAGAATCATTTATAAAAGTTGAGATATTTTATACCCCATCAGGGCTTAATTAGGGTTTATACAGATCACTGGCAGTTGCAATAGAAATATTGTATTCTTCCTTTCCCCAATGACTTTCCCTCGTTCTTTTATGAGGGCCTTTAAAACTCATTTAAGTCTTGCTGAAGTTAATCTTAAAGATAGATACCAATTACTCTGCAGGGGAATTGCATCCTCTGCACCTCCCCCCACCCCCCAGATTTCTTGGATAAGAAATAAGCAGGTCAGTTCCAAATTCTGTCCCTTCTCCTAATGGGCCATTGAAAGGAAATTTCCCCAAACAAGGAGGTTATTGAAAATACACACAAAACTCAAGGCTTTCTGCACTCAGAGAATTTCAGCTGACTTAGGCCAAAGAATAAAAAATGAACTGTTTGGTAACTTCAAATGACAGAAAATGCTGACAAATGGGATCTTCGCACAAGAGATATTAACACTCTGACTGTGAGGGTGAAAAATTGAACAGATGGCACTTCTAAATGCAAGGCTCATATAATCTATTTCCACTTGTGTTTTTCTGTAAAGTTTTATTTTAAATCTGGTGCTAAAGAACAACAACAACAACAACAAAAAAGTGTGTTAATGGCACCATCCAGGGAAAAACTTGCAGGAGCTTCTCTCTCAGACTTTGATTAATGCACTTCTAATTCAGCCTGCAGTTCACTTCCTGTTCTGAAGTTTTTCTGGGAACCAATTAAGGGGAGATTTCAGGGGAAGCATGCTATTGGGTCAGATAATCACTATGCTAGGGTTTTTCCTAAAGTGAGACACTTTGCTTTAAAACAAAACCCCCCAACCATTCTCCCTGTGGTCATTTTGTGGATATCATCAATGTTAATTTTATTGAGTCGCTACTATGAGTAAGGCATGAGACCAAACTCTTACTATGTGACTGTTTATTTGTGAAAGATAATAGGCTGACAACGACCTTTAGCTTTATTGTCAATGCAAATTGTCAAAGCACATCCATCTTAGGTTTAGCTGTAAGGTCTTGAATGTTTAAAATCTACCGGTAATTACAAATTCCATTCCACTGGTTATGTAATAAAATGAGTTGTTTGGTTGTGTTGCTCACAGAATAGGTATTCAGGGAACTAGGCTCTTATCTTGACATGTGTACATGTCTTATCTTCACAACCAAATCTTAAGGGGCCTCAGAGTTAAAACTGGCTCTATCTTATTCTTCCCGATATCCCCACTGCCCCATTACACAAATCATATTAAGGACTCATTCAATGCATGTCAACTGAGCTCTCCAGTTAAGTTTAATATGAGAGTGGAAAGATCACAAGCAGATAATTTACAACTCTTAAAAACCCAGAGACAAAATGTTCAAGAAAGTAAGTGCTGAGCAAAACAACTATCAAAAAATGAACAAGCCATGTTATAGGTGAGCTTCAGTTCTCTTCCTGTCCATACACTTTGGGTGTTAGCTACTAGAAACATCATCATGTCTATGGAATAACAAAGTAACCCTGTGGGCATCCACATGTATGTATCAGCCTCTCCCCCTCTGCTCTGTGCTGGTCACAGAAAATCATGGCATCTGTTGGGGTTTCAAGTGCACACACCTGTCTGGAAAGTTACCTGTGTACCCATGGATGGGACTTTAGGATCATCTACTCAAATTCCTTCATTCTAACCCAGGAGGACGCTGTGGCCCAGAACTGGGGTGTTAGAGCAGAGCAGGTGGGAATCTGGGTAGCCCCCTTGTGGCCCTGAGCACCCAGCAGGGCCCCTTACTGAACAGAGTGGCCTGGTTGTTAAGAGTGTGGGTTCCACTGTGAGATGACTCAAGCTTGAGTCACTCCATGGAAGTGGATAAATCTTGCTCTACCTTGATTTCCTTACTTAAAGATCACGGATAATAATGCCCATCTCATGTCTGTTGGGAATATCAAAACTGAGAAGATTAACAGTGCTGAGTGAAAACCGATGAATGTCTACTGTGATTAGACAGAGTTCCCATGGGGCTGCGAGTCAACATGGTTTTATCAACCAGGGAAGAAAACAAAAAAGTGTAAGTTGTCCTTATGCTCAATCCCAAGGAAATAAAGAAGAATAACATTTAGTAAATGCTCATTATATGTATAGAAGTTAATATAAGCGAACTCAGCTAATTCCAGAAATATCCTACTAGGCAGGTACAGTATTTTGCAGATGAAGAAAATGAATCTAAGAATGATTGTTATGTATTCAATAAATAATTTATACCAGAAGAAATAAAGCTAGTTAGCAAACATGAAAACAATAAAATCCACTAATAACCAAAGAATTAGTACATATTGTATACAAAATACCAATGAGATACCGCTTTTAATACATCAATTTTTTCTTTTTTGTTTTTGAACAAGATTACTCAAGTGTATGTAGTTGGAATAAAATGAGCTCTTACATACTACTAGTAGAAATGTAATTTAGCATAACCCTTCTGGAGAGCAATTTGGTGATGTGATTCATGAGCTTTAAATTCATGCTCATACCCTTTGGCACAGTTATTTGCACCGGTGGAATCTGTTCTAAGGGGGGAAAAAAAATCCAAAAAGTCAGTAAATATTGATGTATGAGATGTTCATCATATGATGTTATTTAGAATAACCCCCTGCCAAAAAAATAACAATGTAAATGGCCAGCAACAGACCAATGGTTAAGTATATTACATACAATGTAATATTATCTAATTGTTAAATATGATGTTTATTAAAGCATGCGAAAATGCTGATATAATAACATTAAGTGTAAAACAAAGTGCAAAATTTATAGATATAGTCTTATCATAACCGTATTAAGAAATCATAGCAAAAATGAAGGATAATATACCTACATATTATAGTTATTAAATTAGATGATCCCTTTTATCTATTTCATGCTTTTATTTGTATTAGTCATTCTAAAATTAACATGTATTCTTTTAGAATTATAAGGAATAAAATGAATCTTGTCTAATGCAACACATAACCCAGGGCAGAACCAAGATTTAAATGAGGCTTATTGTCAGATACTGAAGCTACATTTCTTTGCTACATCAGGGGTCACCGACTCAGAAGCTCTGGGAACTGTTAGGTAAGGTCCATGAGCCAAGAGAAAAGGGTGTCAGAACTAGAAAATGATGAGGACTCTGGGGTCCTGGAGGCCCACATGCTACCTACCCCTAACTGGGGCAGCCGTTCCTCTCTTCCAGTTCATCTTTGCTGTGGGAGAAGGCAGGCCCAGGTGGCCAGATTTTTGGATATTTTTCAAAAGAAGCCCGAAATTCAGCTCTTGAATGTTAGATCTCTTCGTGTAAACACAGCACCATGCAGGCCAACAAGAAGCCAGTTTGGTATTGCATACTCCCAACAGCAAGGTTTCTGTCACCTGAGTGAATAATCCACCACCTGTCCTGGTCCAGTTCCCGTAGGCCCCAGCCATGCCAACATCGGAATCACCAGAGAGGTGCAATGAGCTTTGATCTAGTCGCTTCTGTTTGACACACCTAAACAGAATACTGACATAAAACCATTTTTTTCATACTTGTTTTATGAATACAATTTCCCCTGTATTTCCGAAGACACAATGTAATCCAAACTTCGAATTTGATCAGACAGAGAAAGGATGACACAGCCTAGGCCACAAGCAGGTATTTTCCTGAGTAGAAAGCTAGAGTATCAGTATATTTTCCCAGGATGACACTTTACAGTTTATATCATGTAATATATGAGCAAAGATAGAATATGGTGGAATCTTGTATATCTAAAGACAGACAACATGGTAAAAAGTCCAGGGGGGAAAAATAAACATCCTTGCAAAAATGTTTATAAGGCTGCAATTCCAATGCCTAACCAAGCATAACAACACTATTCTTTGGGGAAAATCTCAGCCTCTACTTAGACACCTGCTTTTTCAACTTTTGTTTTGAATTTTAATTAAGAAGTTAAATTGGTCCCTTTTGCCCAACCTGTAATGACAAGGACCTGATGGAGTCGGCAGCATTTCCTATCACTTCGGAGAGTGGCTTTGTCTACTTTTACACAGTAAATCTCAATTCACTGGCAGAGCACTCTGCAAATAGTTTGTACACTGCAATGTTTAGGTGTTTTCCAAGATTAATTGTTTGCTAATATCCCAAATTACCCTCTATAAGTGCAAGGCGGTTGTTTTTCTTTCTTTGGCATAGTGCTTTTATTTTGACAAGAAATGTGACAAAGGATTAATTGGACCCATTTATTCATCAAATGTTGGACTCTCAGGGAATTTACTAGTTCCACTTCTAATCAAGAACTAAACTGGCAAGTGAGTAGTTAGAAAACTTGGCTGCACATCTGCAAATATCAAATGTCTATGAACAAGGCTAAGAACGCTCTCTCTCGTTTCTGGTCAGATGGTTTCATTTAAGATCCAAAGGGTCAAGGGTTACAGCATGACCTCATCAAATTAGACCCAACTGAGAGAGGTGTTTAGCACAGCAGAAAGGAAATAATCTGAAGGACATTAAATGCAAATGAAATTGCCATCTGCAAACTTCAAAAAACACCTGACCTAAAAAAATAAATCTCCCACTTAGAGCTGAAACCTTGCCTCCTTCCCTCCTTGAGAGTGGACACAGAAGTTTGTTCTTGTAGCTGCCTGACAATCACTCAAGCTGCCAAAGTCTATTTGCATTTAATATTCCCCTCCCGATTTTTTCCAGTTGAAAAATTTGACAATGATCTCTCAGGAACAAGAAAAGGAAAGTTCAAGCATGAATATTACTCCTTCGCCCCTTGTGTCTGGATGACCAAATTGGTCACAGAAACCTTTAATTTCTAAAATAAGAAGCCCATCACTTTGAGACAAGTTTGTGTGACGGTTGATGAGAGACAGGGTAAATTCATGGTATGGGGCTATGAGACGAAGATCCTGAGGGTGTAAGGAATGGGAGTGTAGTTTTTATTTATTCCCAATACGAGTTTGATGTGCCAGGAGCAGGGCCTGGGGTTACATTGCTAAGCCAGGTGGACACGGTCCTTGTCTTTGTGGAACTCAGAGACAATTAAGCAAGCAATTACTGCAAAGTATAGGAGAGTGCAGTTCACTACCGTGTCCCTCAGAAATACCCAAGCACCATGCTACAAGCATGTTACAGGTGTTATCCTGCCCAGATCCAACCCAGACAGAGAGAAGAACAAGGCAGGTGGGGGCAAGCAACTGACCCCCCGACCTTGTCTAGAGAACTGGGGTTAGAAAAACCATTGGATGATACTGTTGCTGGCTCTCAGCCCTGTTAGGAAGCATGACCTGTGGAGACACTTAGTTGTCCTGAGTTCCCTCGTCAGGCTAATAATGGTGAAAGCTGGTAGAGAGCAGCAGAGCTGTTCTGCTGGTATAAGCTCTGTACTATACTAACAGACTTCTGGCAAAATCTAGCAAGCTTCTCTGTGAGAAGTGAGCGTCTCCTTAGCTTCCAGAAGTGTGCTACTGGCTTCCCCAAAGGATGGAAAACCAGTAGCTAGGAATGCTGTGGGCAAATGGTTGATGATAACTAAAGCCAGTTTCAGTTCTAGCATTACAGAAGACTGAGAGAGGTTTTATTGTTTGTTTGTTGTGTTTTTCACTTGTAAAACTCTGATTCTATTCATTTGAGATAAATCACTGGGACCATTTTGCCCAAATTATATTAGAGAAAATCTCTCATTTTCTCAAAAATATCAGGTGGGTACTTCCTGGAGTCATTCAAGGCTGTGACCCTGAATAACTTAAAGCAAGTATCCCCTTTGACAGAATTAAAAGTTCCTTGACAGACCATGTCTAATTTCCTCTCTACCCCCAATGCTTCTGAGAGAACCTGTGTGATCAATACTATTTATGATTTTGATCAAGGTCTGTGAGATGTGTCCTGAGGAGGTGTAGGGTTTGTCCTAGTGCCATTGTTGTTTGTGTCATGTGCAACAGTGGCAATGAGAGACTTTAGAGTCAATGGCTCTGTCACTTGCTAGCTACAGTATTTTATCTTAAGCAAACTCCCTAAGGCTTCTGAAACTCAATTTTATTTATTCATAAATGGGGTTGTAAAAAATATTGACGTGTAAGAATTTTATGTACTGTAAAGAACTATAGAAATGAGAGCGACTTCCATTGTCCTTTATCAATGATGGGCACCAGGTTTCTTAGAAATTAAGTGAAGAAACATTGAGAATGGTAAGAGGGGACTTCTGGTGTCAAGACTCTTTGATATCTTTTTGTTGCCAAGGACATCTGAGAGATGAATGACTGACAAATCTTGCTTCAGAGGTATGAACAAGCTTGCAGTTCTGCCTCCATTTTTTTCTCCCAGAAACATATAGAAGACAAGTATAGATGGTGGTTCATGAGAAGAGTGGAAACAAACAAACAAACAAACAAAAAAGGATTACTGTCCTGAATAGTGTTTTGTTTGTCCACTGACCAGGGTCCACATCCATTATATGGAATTTGCTAGTTTATTCTACAAAAGAATCTGAGAGTCAGAAAGAAAGAAGTCTATTATACCATGGAGCTAAATGTAAGAGATGGGGGAGGTCCATTTGATGATTCTGTACCACCTAGTTTTGGATGTATAGGATCCCTGGCTTAGCATAGCAACTTTCTCTAAGACCTATGAGCAGACACAGACAAGCATGCATGCATGTGGGTGCATGCGACAGTACAGTGGAAGGGAGGGCAACAGAGAGGAGCAGGGGGCGTACATGGAGGTATGGAGGAGGAGCAAGGAGGACCTCACCTAGCCCAACTCCCCCATCATCTGTTTGCAAATATGTAACTGTCAGGAAAGCTCAGAGGCTTAGTTCACTGATCAAAACAAGACAAAGGCTGAGTGAGCTGCCCTCCATTTGGTAATGATACGGCAGAAAGTTCACACCATTAGACAGTGAAAGGTCTGGGTTTGGAGAACCAGCCCTCTAACATTGATGTGCTATATGCATATGATACTGTACAAGTCACTTCAACCTCTCTGAGCCTTGCTTTTCTCATCTGCAAAATATACCAATAATACCTATCTCATCAGGTGGTAGAGAGGATCAAGATGGAAATCCTTAGTTAAGTCCTATCCCACCATTCACTTGGTTATGGCTCTCAAAGTGAAGGAAAAAGAATGAGGGAGCAGAAAAATGGTTGCTGAAATATAGAAATGATTTTTCTCTACTAAATACAGATATAAAGTATTAATTTTTAATATATTAATATATTTAAAAAAAAAAGCCTGACACAAAAATGTCAATCTTGGTCGATGAGGGCACTTGGGCAGCCACAACGGTGTTCTGGCCTATGTGGATGGGATACAAAACTACATCACACATTGCTGAGATCAAGAAACTTCTTGGACCCAGGGGTGCTATAGGATAACTTCATCAGCCTGGTGCTCGCTAGGGAAGGAAAGGAGGGCTGGAGCATGAGGCCCAACTGTCATCTTCTTGGGTTGGGTATGACGACACCTCATTGATCTTGTATCATTTCAGAAAGTGGCCAATCACCTCGCTGCCTTGGAATTGGGTCAGGGAGCAGCGGTCTGAGGAGGCATTTGTTAGCAGCGAGAAATCAGTCCGTGCGGGAGCAGGGGATTTATGAATCCAAGCCCAGGAACGCTGGGTGTGGGGGCGCACATCTGGCCACAAGATGCTCTCTGGCTGCCTGTGGATGAAGAGCTTGGTCAAAGGAGGTCAGGGCAGGTTCAGTGGGATTGCAAGGAAAGGGGCTGCAGAGAAAGTAAACAAGCCACCCTCAAGGCTTCAGCCTTCTCCCCCTACCCGCCCCACCTGAACAAGGACGAGAAAGGGGGCGCGCTCACATTCATTTTCAAGATCATGGCAATATCGCTGAGCTCTTGGAAACCCCAAGTTGACAAATCCTTCTCATCAATCAATATTGAAAGTTTTATACGGAGACAATGATAACTAAAAAGCTACCCAAATTGGAAGACTATTGCTCTAAAATAAATACTGCAAGCATTAAAGAATATAAAGTCCCTATGGGCCATCAGTTCTACCAAGCAACTCAACAATCACTTCCACATCATTCCTACTGAGTAACTTCTGCTATTTTCCTAGATTAATTTATAAATTATATTGGTGCAGATTTGAGTGACTTTAATACATTTTCTTTGATTTGGTTATATTCTTTATTTTTAAAATTCAGAACAATAAATTAGTAGGAGAGAGAATTAATAATGAAGACAGGAATTAAATTGACCAAGCTGCACTGCCTTCTGTAGAGGGAAAGACCCTTTCCATCCCCAAAAGTGTAGTGACTTGGCTTGGATTGGTCTTCCAAGGAAAGAATTTACTAATGACACTTTTGCAGTGGCCACCAATGCTAATGCCGTATGAAAAGGGGGAAAAAATGTGTTCAGCAACAAGGCTATTTCCCATGTGTCCCAAGTTCTGAAAACTCTGCTACAGAACCATCTTCGTTTTGCATCTTCTGAGCTTTGCAGGTTGGAGACTGATTTTTGTATTCATTTCCTGGTGTGGACCGTCCTTATCATGTGAGCAGTTCAAATTGAGCCTCTGCGTCTCCGACTGACTTCATTAGAATTTCTCATTGGGGAGGCCCCTATGCAGAGTGCTGGGCAGGGGGACGCCTCCTTGTTGCTTCCTTCTAAGATCTGGATCTTTTACTTCTAAGTTCCCTTCTAAGGGTCTTGGGTTCTAGCGTCCGACCCTGCTCAGGCCTCAAAGCCTATGACCTGCAGCAGCCTTCAACAGGAGGCAAGCTTTCTGTACTGGCTTTGAATCTGCTCCGGCAAACAAGGATTTTCCTGAATTCCAGCTCCATTATACAATTTTTTTGCTTGTTAGCTGAATTCGTTTCTTTGCTTTTTGTTCTTGAATTTCTAGAGGATTGTAGATGGAGAGTATCACATTGGCTCCAATCACTAAGTTTACGGAAATAGAGCTTCACATTAAGGTTGATAAAATTCCTTCCTCCAAAAGGTTTCTCACAGGATTGATTTTTGTAACATCACCAAAATACCTTTCTTTCCAGCATGTGAATAACAGTATATTCTCAGAATCGGCACAGCTGTGTGGTGTCAGAGGCTAAACCCTGAAGAGGAGAAAGCGTTCAAATCTTATTCCTGTCACTTCCAAGCCATGTGACCTGGGACAAGCCACCAACCTTCATCTAGTGGATGAAGTAAGCAATGCTAGCTCTTCACAAACAAGGTGTGGCTCTCCCACAACTAGAAGAGTAGTTGTTACATCTCATTTGATTTTCATCAGTGGCAGTGCCAGGTGCCTGGTTAGGAAGGCACTTGGGTACAGAAGATAGGCTTGTGCCTATAAAAGACAGAGCAACTAGTTTTCAAGGAGTATATAGGGAAAGCTGGGATGACTCAGTGGGTAAAGCGCTCGCTTTGAAGCCCCGGGGACCAAGGATCAAATCCCGGCCCCGGCCCATGCGGACCCACATGCTGAACTGGAGTGTGCCCCCAGTTCAGTTCTTGCCAGGACCTATGTGGGAGGCTCCTGGCCCAGTTCCTGCCCTGCGCAGCCAGGTGCCCACCTGTGGAGTGAAACTATATGGAAAACTAATGTCAACTATGGAGACTGCTCTGGGCCCTCCCCCTTCTCTCTGTCTATCTCTGTCTCTGTTTCTCTCTGTCAAAAATCAATAAAATAAATCTTAAAAAAAAAAAAAAAAGAAGTATACAAATAATGGGGCAGCTGGGATGGCTCAGTGGGTTAAGTGCTCACTTTGCAGCCCTGGGGACCAAGGATCGAATCCTGGCCCCAGCCCGTGCGGACCCATATGCTGAACTGGGGAGTGCCCCCAGTTCAGTTCTCACCGGAGCGAGACCCCGGCCCAGTTCCTGCCCTGTGCAGCCCTGCCCACCTGTGGAATGAAACTATGTGGAAAAACCGATGATGTGCAACTATGGAGACTGTTCTGGGTCCTCCCCCTTCTCTCTGTCTCTGTCTCTGTATCTCTGCCTCTCTCTCTGTCAATATATATATATATATATATGTATATATATATATATATACACACACAAATAAGAGACGTTCAAGGAGAAAGAGAGGACTTTTATGGAGGCAGAAAATACAATGTTCATTCAGGTCTTTCTTATTGTGGACAATTGAGTGTGGTTTTTTAATGCTCACTGTGGACTTGTACAGCACACATCTCTAATACCAATTTCAGTGAATTTTGTCATCAGATGGAACCCCAGCTCCAGTTCTACCTGGACAGATATGCCCGGCTACACCTGCAGCTTCAGCCTGATGCATTTTCCCACTAAGTATGCCCCTTAAGCGTCCTCGTTCATCAAACTGGATAAACATTTTTACTGGAGTGTGTGACTCTGCTTCTCACCTTTGACGTGAAGACATTTAATGTCAGAGTACGAAGTACGTTGCTAATAAAGACAAAGTGTAATTCATTAACTCTGGGATCTGGAGTCAGCCAGAGAGAGGTGCTTTCATCCACTACCTCGTACATTGAAAAGGAAATGGGAAATATTTTCATACCACCTCTGCATTTTTATTTTCTTTGGTGACACTTCAGAGAAAGTGCCTTGGTTATCGAAGATTTTGGTGCAGGTGTAAAATGTCTTCAGATCCCTTCGTAGGAGTCTTTGCAACCAGAAGAGGAGATAAGCATGAGAAGGGCTACTTTTCTAAGAAACGACCTAGTGGCTGGACCATTCAGGGCAGAACAGCGGGCTTTGGTGAAAAAATGGATTCAGGTTGCTGCAAAAGCCTCATGTCAATTCCTGCTCTTAGGAAAATATGTTTAGGAGCTGTAAACAAACAGGTAAAGGTTTCAAATACTCTCAAGTGTTTCTGAATCAGCTATAACTATCCCAAAATGGGTGGTGGCATTCTTCAAGATCTTTATCAGTTTTAATCACCTAATTTGTTCATTCAATTTCCACTCATGAAAAAATATGTCATTCTTTCAAAATGAACCTGGCCTGAGTTTTGAGAACCTACTTCATAGTAACTATTAAGTTTAAAACAGAAATTGAGAGTTCTCAGAAGACTAATACTAACACTCTATAGGGCAGCTGAAAAACCTACCTGAAATTTATACCCAAAAGAGTCACTTGGCCCTTGCTAAGAACAGCATATAAATTTGTGAAGTAACTGACATTTTTAAGAAAAAAATTCTTTATTTTATCCTTGCATTTTTCTAAATAATGTAAATTCTTTTTTTTATTGTTAAATTTATTGGGGTGACATTGATTGATATCAATGTAAATTCTTTATAATAAATATGTATCACTGTTATAAAAAGTAGTATTTTTTCTTAAGTGAGGAGCAAATAAATTAATCATTAATATTAGGTGCTGGAAATCTACATGATTATTATTGTCCTCTGTGCTCTATTTTATATCTTCTAGATTCCCCAAAGTTAAACAAGCATTGATAGTAATACTAAAGTGGAAATAATGTAATAACAACTTAATCACTGTTATCTACAATTTTAAGCAGCTTTTAAAGAGACATTTTATTGAATGTCATCAATTAACTAAACATACAAATATGTAAGCTTTCAAAATCTATCTTATTAAGTCTTGAGAGATAGAGTTTCATCACAAAGATATATGAAATTTTTAAGCTCAAATAATTTATGTGTTTTAATTTAAGCCATCTGTTTTTCATTTGACTAGTTAAAATACCTTCTATACAACATTTAGATTTTTTTAACTCAGCATCATTTTAGCTTGACCATCATTTGAGTTTGAGAAATTTTAAAAGTCCCAATACATTGGTTGTTTAAATCATTAAAAAAAAGTACAAATTGACAACTGTGTCCTATCACACCACATTCTTCTCAGAGCTGTAGGGCCCGGGTCTCAGGACAGATCATTCCTCATGTCCATAAAACTGTTCTCTTCTTTGACAACAGAAGACGAGAAGGAGAGCAGTTCAGATTTTCACAAAGTTATTTTTCCTTTCTTTGTGCTTCTCCGAGTGTCTGCTTTACTTTTCTAGAGCCAAGCCTTTCAATCAAAGGCCATAACAATGTGATCAACATACATAAGCACCCACTGGGTACAAGAAATATTCTAGTTTCTACAGTGGAGTATGAATAAGACATAGTTAAGTCACCAAGGAGCTTATAACTTACTAAGGGAGACAGAGATGTAAATAATTCACCTAATAATGGCAATATGTAGTAAGTGCCTTGATGAGGCCACAAAGGAAAATGGGAGTGCGGCTCAAGAAGCGATTAATTTTAAGTGTGGAAGGGGCAGTTATGGAACAGACGTTACCAGAGTCAGGGTTTGCAGGGTGGTGGGTAGGGGATGCACATTCCAAAATGAAAAACTATAAAGAGCAGAAAGGACTACACTGAGGCAGTCGGGAGAGTACCTTATGTACAAAGAAGCATAAGAAGGTGGTTGTGGATGGTTCTTGGAAGTTAATTTGGGAGAGCTGTAATGAAAGTTTAAAAAACTTTGTATCAGGCTATGAAGAAGACTGCATACCATGTTAAGGAGTTTGAAGTTTATTTTAGATTGTGAAAGAGAAAGGACATCAAAGGTTTTAGGTACAAATATCACAAGATCAGATTTGTAGTTTAGGATGATAACTGGGCAACAGCGTGGCAGAGAGATGAGGAGAAGTACACATTGGAGATATGGAACAATTAAGAGGATACTGCAATAGTCCAAGTAATATATTTTTTAAAGATTTATTTTTATTGTTTTGACAGACAGAGACAGAGAGAGACAGAGAGAAGGGGGAGGACCCAGTGTAGTCTCCATAGTTGTACATCATCAGTTTTTGCCAGTTTCATTCCACAGAGGTGTGTAGGGGGCCGCACAGGGCGGGAACCAGGCAGGGGGCCTCCCGCATGGGAAGCACACCCCAGGTTAGCATATGGGTCTACACAGGCTGGGATTTGATCCTCGGACCCCGGGGCTGCAAGATGAGCACTTAACCCGCTGAGCCATCCTGGCTTCCCGTATATTTTTTAAATGGCATGAATTAAAATAGCAACAGAAGATACGGAAGAAAAGAGATAGATATTTCAGACCTTGAAGGAGATGGGTGGATAATTTAGAGATCTATTAGATGAAAAATGTTTTTAACTTCTGATAATTATACTTTGATAGGGCATAAAACCTATACTATGAAAATACCAAGGCTTTTGTTTGCATTAATAGCAAAAACATATATTAAAAATTATCCCAAATGAGGATTTTAACAGAAAAGTAAGTTTTGGTTGGGAAAACAGCATTTTGTAAATACTTCAATTACTCAAAAACTTATACCAGGTTTTTGTTCAAAATCTTAATATATGGCTCACTTAAAAATATTTCTCTTTAGTGCAATTTACCACCTTCCAACAATATAGTAATAATGAGAGCCACATCTTTGCCTACATCCTTAATTATTTATTTAAGATGAATCAACAGGCTAGAATTGCCTGTTTGATAGGTATGTATATTTTTCTAAGGATTTTGATATGAATTAAAAAATTATCAAATGTTATAATTTATATTTTTACCAAAAATGGTGTATGTTAATATATATCCCTAAACAATTGGCAGCAATGAGAATAACCTTTTATTTTTTAATCTGTATCAATATAATAACAGAAAAATTGTTTAAGATATCTCAGCTGATGTAGAAAAAATTCCTCTACTCCAAGCTTATTGTTTAATAGCTAATAAAATATAACAAAACAAAAGGAATAAATGCGTACCTGAACCAGAAATGAATAAAGGAACGCACCCATGATTTTGAAATAATAGCAGCAGGTAAAAACACAAGCTGGGGAGCTCGTGGGAGTGGGCCATGGGCATGAGTGGAGAGGGGGCATTAGTGTTCCCACTGGGAGGCAGGTGTGTGACACAGGCCCTCAGCACACTCAGAGCTAAAGTGATGCTTTGTGCACAAAGCCAGGACAAATACAAAGCTGGAGAAAGTTGGGATGGCTCAGCGGGTTAAGTGCTTGCTTTGCAGCCCTGGAATATAAGGATAGAATCCCGACCCTGGCCCGTGCAGACCCATATGCTGAACTGGGGTGTGCTTCCCATGTGGGAGGCCCCCAGTTCGGTTCTTGCCCCCTGGTTTGGTTCTTGGCTTGAGGGGGCATTCCTCCCATTTAGGAGGCCCCTGGCCCGGTTCCCGCCCGGCGTGGCCCCTGCCCATGTGTGTGGAATGAAACCGTGTCGAAAACTGAAGATGTACAATCATGGAGATGGCTCTGGACCTTCCCCCTTTTCTTCGTCTCTCTCTGTCTCTGTCAAACACAGCAAAATACATCTAAAAATAAAGCTATCACACAGAAAAAACAGTCTCCCACAAGCCCATGGACATAATAAGGAGGCTTGTCAGCTATTTGGGTCCTAGTGGGAAGAAGTGTCACCCTCAGGAACTAGAACAGAACTGCTCCACGTACCAATCTGAGGTTAGTGTTCACGTACCACTCTGGGACAGGTATCCAAACTGTAAAATGAATTTAAAAAGTGTTTCCGGACCAGCAGCGCAGACAGGAACCTGCAGAATAATAAACTAAATCACTATGTGGGGATGGTTTTACAAACTAGGTGATTCATTGCTAAGATGAGTTCACAACGGAAAATCACAAGCCACCTGAGGAAAACACCCACCATGGAGGAGAGTCAGGATGCCTACTAATGGAAAGTGTGTACTCCAAGTACTGGATGCGAGAGAGTAATTTGAGATAGTTTTCAGAATACTTAAAGTGTTAAGGAAGTCAAAAAGCCATAGATAAGAGCAGAATACTTTTGAGAGAGAGACAGAGAGAGAGAAAGAGAGAAAGAGAGAGAGCTGATATGAAAACTAACTAAAATAGAATATTTTCAATAAAAAGCACTCAATTTCTAGCATAAATAGTCTATTAGATATAGCTATATCAAAGCTCAAATCCAGAAAATCGAGAGCCGAAAAACCAGTTACCTGATAACAAAGCAATGAGGTCACAAATCAAGTATAAAATGATGGTTTTAAAAATTGGAGATGAAAAACAAATTTCATTTGTAAATCATCCATAGATTATACAAGAAATCATGGTAGAAATTATGAAATATTTAGATCTAAATTATAGTAAAGTCCTCCATATGAAAATATGTGAATAAACATTCCAATTGTGTTTACAAACTTGATAAAATATCTTACACTTTCAACTTGAAATCATGAGTCAATGACATATTTTAAATTGGAATCAGAAGCTAATCTGTCAGTCTCTAAATGTCAATTATAAATCATTACAAATACATTAAATACTGACTATCTACAGATTGTCTCAACGACTAAAAACCTACTCTTGAACTTGACACATACACACAGAAAATATGTAGGATGCAGCCTAAAGAAGTACTTAGGGTGAAATCCATAACTGTAAGCATACTTACTAAAAAACAATAAAGGATGTGGAAAGGAGAAGCTATTTCATTTAAAAGGTTAAAAAATAAGCAGGATTAATGAAATACAACATGAAGGAAAAAGAAACAAGATTCTCAACAAAAAAAAATGCTTTAATGTATTAATAAAATAGACAAATCACTATTGAAATTGCTCAAGGCAAAAAGAAGGCACAGATAATGTTAAGAACAAAAAAGAGTATGCAACTACAGAGCAGATATTCTAAATCTTATGAAGACTCCAGGAATAATATTCATGCCAATAAATTTGAAGATTAAATGAAATAAACAGTTTTTTACTAGAATGCAAAGTATGTGAAAATAACATCACAGTCTACAGAGAAAATCTAAAGGACTCTGTAGACAAATGACTAAAACAAATAAGAAAGCTTAGTAGAGTTGCTTGCTGTAAGCTGAATATACAAAGATCAATAGCTTTTCTATATGCTACCAGTAATCAATAGAATATGTAAAAGAATAAAACTATGGCATTTACAATATTAGTTTAATCTATAAAAAACCTGGGAATAACTGTAACAAAGCTGTAGAGTAGGTTTACATAAAAAATGAGAAGCATTTACTGAAGAACATAGAAAAATTTGTGATTAAATGAAATCCATGTTAATGTATTAATAGACTAAAAATTATAATGAATTAATAGACCCAAAATAACCATTTTCCCAAATAAAATTATACATGTAAGGCAATTTGCATGAAAATTCCAATAGGAAAACTGCATATCTATGTTAGAAAAAAATTTATCTTTATCTCACATCATACATAAAAAGTAAGTTCCAAATAATTAAAGACCAAATATGAAATTATAAAACAATTTAAGCCACTAATATAAAACATAGTCAAATGTCTTTATAATCTCAGGGCAGAAAAGAATTTCTAATTGAAGATTACATAAAGCACAATATATGTGTTAAGGAAAAGCTGGTATTTTGGCCAGATCAAAAACAATTTGGTAAGACTAAAAACATTTTAATCCAAGTTAAAAAATAAGGTTTTAACTGGGAGATTTTATCCCATACATATGACAATAGAATCTAGTATTCAGAATATATACATTCCTGGCAACCAACAAGAAAAACAATACCCAAATAGAAAATGGTTTAAAGATATGAGCAGGCAGTTCATAAAAGTGGAAATTTAAATGGCCAATAAGCACACAAAATTTTCCTTAAACTCACTAGTAATTATGGCAATGCAAATTAAAATAATCATTAGAGACCATTCAGATTGGCAAAAATGTTAAAGATTGACAAAACTACATACCAGTGAAGGTTTTGAGATATACTGTTGATGGAAAAGGTAAATTGATAAAAACCACTTCAGAGAGCAGTGTGTCAGTATCAGGTAAAATGTAAGAGGCAAATTCAAAGACCGAGCAACCCAATTTCTAGAGACTCTCTCACATATGTGTGCAAGGAATGTTCATTACAGCATGCTGATCAGCAAAAGTCCTTAAATGATTTAAATATCCAGAAGTAGAGAAATGGATAAACAAATTGTGGTCTATTACACTGAAATAAAACTGCAGCTAAATTACATGAAGTTGATTTAAATGCTGTATCATAACTTTATCTCAAAAACAGAAAAATGAAACAACTGTTGATTGAAAAAAGACAAGCTGGCATGATGGCATGTACACTATGACAGCAGTTACTCCAAATTTTTGAAAAACATAAAGCTGCTAGTCTATATGCATCAGTTGTAGCAGGTATATAGTGAAAGTTTGAAGACATAGAATCGCAGTATACACACCAAGTTCTTTTTATGGCTTTGTCTGAGAAGCAAAACACAAGGAGATAAGGAGGATAGAACTGAGGGGTGCACCGTTGTTTTGTAGTTCTCCTTTTTGTACTCCCCCACCCCCCACCCCCCACCCCCCAAAAACACACAGGAAGTGGACATGTTGAAATATTAATTCTGGGTAATGAGTACACAAGCATTGTTTACATTATGTTCCTTACATTTCTATTTTTTTAATTTTACAATTAAAATAAGAAAATAGAATGTTCTTTGACTATTAAGAAAGCTAAAATGTGCTTAAATATGCTACCTGTCATTTTTACTTCTGATAGAATTGCTTGTGAATATCCCCAGTCTCTTTTCTATTGTAATTTTTTTTTGAACTCGTTGATTATAAATACAGAGTCTGGCAAAAACATCGCCCCTTTTTAAGTAGTAGAGCAAAATCATTCATGCTTATGATTTTGTACTAAAAGATCTGATATAGATTACCAGCTCATAAAAAGGGGCATTACTTCTGCCAGACCCTGTTTTTTCCACTTTAGATATAGCAACCCTTTGGCTGTTGTACAGATGGAAATTATCTTATGTATTCAATTTATTATTTGCTCTTAATTTTATTCATGGTATTTATTGACTTGTAAATACTAATTTTTTTATGTAGTCAATTCTATCAAACTTTTCATTGCTTTCATAAAGACCTAAATCGTCATTAAATCCAAAGCTAATGTTTTCTATGGCTTTATTTTAAAATTTAAATTTCTGGGGGCATGATAGGCACTCAATAAATATTTATTGTTGAACAGAAATATGGATAGAATTTGATATATATCATAGGATACAATTTTAACTTCATTTGTTCTTAACAACCAGTAATTCAGCACCGTTTATTTTAAGTACCAGCTTTAAAAATGACGAATTTTTCACTTACACTCTTCTGTGTACTGTCTGTTTCAGAGTTAGCAATTGTTTCATCATCTGTCTTATCTATTTTGATGCCACTTTCCTCTTTCTTTCTCCCCTCTCCTTCCTTCAAAGCCATGGACACTTAGTTTGATCAACGTGTCTCTTTTCCAGGAAGATTTCCGGAACTTGGTCTATTCTGATTCTTAGGTAATGGGAAGGCGTGGAAGGGCTTCAGACTGGGGTAGCATGATCAAATGTGCACTTTTGAGCATGGAGGAGTTGTCCTCAGCAGTGTGGTGCAGGACATGGGCCATAGGGCTGAGAATTCATACTTGCTGTAATATTAACTATCTAAACCAGTGCTGTCTGATCTTTTGGCTTCCCTGGGCCACATTGAAAAAATTGTCTTGGGGGCATACATAAAATACACTCACACTAACAATAGCTGGTGAGCTAAAAAAAAAAAAGGTCGCAAAAAATCTCATAATGTTTTAAGAATTTGTGTTGGGCCCCATTCAAAGCTGCCCTGGGCCACAGGTTGGACATGCCTGATCTAAAGTTTCCTCTGGCGATCTCTAAAAATTCTTATTCAAGAATTTATTGTCCAAGAAATGAGAATATTCTGTACTTTCTTTTCAAAGGACCGTCCATAAGAGTCCTTACTTACTGAAAGCCAACTTTATACATTCCTAGTGTCTTTCCACCCATTGAGATCAAAGCCCTCAATTGTCATTGGCTTGGGTTATAATGACCATTCAGGGTTGAGGTAAAAATTAATGAAGCACACATTTTGGTTCAATGTAAGGAAGGACTTTTCAAAGAGGAAATGAGCTGCCCCAGGGCCAAGCGCTATTCACTTTTAAGACTCAGCTCAAATATCACTTCTGAAGATGCCAGCCCTGAGTCCTCTAGGCAAAGGCCGTCATTTTAGCAATGGCATACATGCCATTTGAAATGGGACAATACTGTTGTTTTATGTAATGTCTAATATGGTATGTCTGGGCAGCCTAAGCGTTGCTGCCCCAGTGCCTTGTGTGCTCTTCCACTATAATGTTCACCTCCTATTTTATTTTATTACAAAAGAATGCCAACTCTTTGTCTTATCTATTACGGTGGCCTGGTATATAGAAGGCACTCAAATATCGAATGGATGAATGAATGAATGAATGAATGATGTTGGAGGTTTAGGGGGTAGGTGTGAGGAAATTAAAGTGACAGATAAGGCTGAGGTTGAGTCCTGACTGTGCATCACTTGTAACACTGAGGACCAGTCACCTCTCTTTTCTGAGCCTCAATTTCCTCATCAGTAAAATGGGGATGAGAATGACTACTCCATGGTGTTGCTGTGAAGATTAAAGAAGTGAGAGAATTAGGCACAGTGAGTATCTGGTACATAGTAAGTGCTCAATAAAAGCTGACCATCTGTGAAAAAAATCCACAGCAGGTCTGACTTCATTAAAGCAAACATCAGGCCAATATTTGTGTCTAAATAAAGAAAAACATCTATGCTTGTCATCTGTGTTCCTATTTTATTTGTATTAGGCAATGTATATTGTTGACAACTAGATGGGTTTGTTTTCCTGTTCATTGGTTTTGTTTCTATATTCATTTCATAGACACACAGAAGTGTACACTTGCACTCTTACCATTGCACATGAGACAGTGGCATTTCTTCTAAGCTCTTTGCACTGGAAACCACCCTCATCTAAATGTTTGGTCTAAAGTACCCAGCTATAGCTCTCTTCTCCTGCTCGCCTTCCATTTTGTAAAAGAAATCAGCCTGTGGTGTTGTTCGCTGTAAACTTTGGCAAGGAGTTCAGAATTTTCTTAGAGGAAAACATGTTTGCTCCTTTGCATAGTTTGAATTTTATGGAGGACAGCCCAAATGTTTAACACAATGGCTTTAGTTATTTTTCTGATAGAACCTACATTCCCAAGTGTGAGCTAATCTATACTTTCCCATGGTCTTTGGACAGAAATGGAATGGATAAATCAACAGATCTTATTTTGACATATTCATTATAACTATTCCTTTCCTGAAAACTTATGGTAAAGTTATTCAAAAAGAAAAACACAGTGAACCTGAGGTACAGTTCCATCCATTCCCTTTTTATAATTGGTACTAATAAAAATTAGGAGCTTGTTTGTATATGGGGACAGAACTTACAGGAGTAATGAGTACACTTGGGTAATTATGAAATGGGATTTTTTTTTTTTTAAGTTACTCCAAGGCCTTTGCTCTGGATAAGGGAAAAATAAATTGTTGACTCTCCTCATTCTATCTCAAAGGTTGATGACTGGCCAAGAATGCTGCCTAAGAATCCGAACTGGAGCAAATTAAAGGGGAAACTAAAACTGCAAAGCTTCTGTTAATGTTTTGTCTTCCCAACGGTATAGAAAGTTTTGCATAGAAAAACACTTTGATAGGCTTTCTTTGATGATTAAAGGCTTGGAAGGAGGTGGTTGATACAAAAAGCTCAAGTTACATTAGATAATCCAGTTCAAAACGAAAACCACCACACGGGGAGGCAATCCCCAGCAGTAAGTAAGAGAGGAGCTTTGGGGAGCTGATTTCTCTGAACTAGGAAGAGAGTGAGTGGGTCCTCGCAACATGGCAGCCTGTTAAGCGGATCCTGACAGGGAAGATGGTCATTGAGACGTGTCTCAATTAGCCTTTTTTTTCAAAGAGTCTTTGGAAAACAAAAGGGATGACCACTATTTAATTTTAAGTGGGTTCTTGTCACTCACAAGCTGATGTCATCCTCTCTAATATGACAAAACTTCTGTAAGTGAATATGTCATGAAGCAGTCTTGACTTTGTGGTGCTTTGGAGGATCCAGAAGACAGTGATCATACACGAGGTAAAGCGGAAGGAGAGAGGACAGCACCAGGAGGCAGAATGGGAATTCAATAGGAGTAGGAACCTGGAGTGGGAACATTATAGTCACAGACGATGCTCAGTAAATATTTGTTGAATGAATATATGCACGAATGAATAGACCTCTTGAAATATTGGGGCAGAAATGCTTGACTTCCAGAGCCTGCAGTAATCGGGGTGGTTTGAGTCATTTTATTTAGAGAAGAATGCTCTCAGAAGCTTGCAGATGCTGGGGACAGCCAGACTACAAATGAAGTCTCTGATAGTGAGACACGACCCATGTGAAGTTGAGGTTGCTTTAAGTTTGAGGACGAGAAGGATGAGATGTTGAGGAAGCTGACTCCAGGGAAGTCTGATTTGTATTTCTGCATCTTGCTTACGTGTTTCTCTGGGAGGGAGATACGGGACATTTTTCTTAGCTGCTTCTTTAAAACTCTCGATTAAGTTTGGAATGGAGAGTCCAGTTCCATTAGCAAGAACAAATACTCAGTGACGTGTCATTTCTCTCACACAAAAGGTGTCATGAAATAAAAGGTATTCTGTGATTCCTGGGCTAGGATAGACGGCAGTCGTAAAATCTTACAGCCTCGGATAGACATCTGTTTAAAATCATAAGGGAATTCCATTACACGATTCAAGGGGAGAGAATAAAAAACAAAACAAACAAACAAACAAACACCACATCTGATTGGCCAGTCCAAGTTCTTGATAATGACACAATATGAGGCTGCCATTTTTGTTCTTTATCCTAGAACTGTGTGGCATTTGGCCAACCTCAGTCCACGGCTTAAAAGAATAATGACATGATGTTCCTTGATAAAGTGAACATAATCTTCCCAAACTAGCAAACATTCTGTTCTCCACTAAAACTCCCTCCACATTGAAAAAAAAAAAAAGAAGAAAGGAGGATGAAATGAATTAGTGGATGACTACTATTAAATTCCTAGATTTGAGCAATCCAGTTGCGTATTTGTACTTATCAGAACAGTGTGCATTTTAGAATAGCCCCATTTCCGATGGAGTCCATCCAGAACAGAAGCTCAGAGGGAAGAAAACAAGACTTCCCTCAGCTCTGTGGCTCTCGAGGAGGGGCAATTTTGTCCAGCAGGGACATTTGGCAATGTCTGGAGACATTTTAGGTTGTTACGACTTGGAAGGTGAGGGTGTGCTACTGGCATCTGGTGGGTAGAGGCCAGGGCTGCTGCTACCCATCCCACAAGGCACAGGACAGTGCCCATGACAAAGAACTACTCATCCCCAAACGTGAATAACGCCGAGGCTGGGAAACTGCGTTAGCAATAAAGGTTTGAGGTGTTTCCAATCACTCTTTATTTAACAAGAAGCTCCCACTGAAACTTTCTGTGCACCCAGTGTGTCCTATGTACCATGAGTTCAGAGTTCTGCTCTTAAAGATCTCACAGTCCAGAAGGGGAACCAGGTAAAAATGGGGCCAGATAAAACTAGGAAAATGTGTTAGTAAAGTTATGTATGATGCCTTTTGGCAACATAAGAGAATAATTGACAAGGAGAAGTGGGTGCTTGCAGCGATTGAAATATTACCTTTTATTAGTGATTCTTTCAACAAAATGTAATAAACAGCCAGGAAGTGCCAAGCCTTGTGCTTTCTGGAGGTAATATTGTCCCGTGAGTTATTGATTGGTGGTTTTAAAGGTGAATGAAGCCACACCTTTGAAAACTCATTTGACTGTAAGCTCTTCCTCTATGTAGATGCAGGTGAGATGGTTTTTCCTTTTGCGCAGGCCGTGGCGTTTCAGACTGATTGCCTGAGCTCCTGGGTGGCTTGGGGTTTGCCTTAGAGATTGCCCAGAGTGAGGACAGGAAATGGGGGGAGGAGGGCTGAACATGATGGGCTGCAGGTGCTCCTATTCCCACCTCTGCCCCACTTCAACAGAGCAGTGCTGTTTCTTACCTGTGTACGCATAATGAAGTATAATAAAGGACCCCTTTTTAAAGTTGGAATATCATTCGTTTAAGAAAGTCATGTCGCCATAGTGGGAACCAAGAAATATACTGACTATACTTGGTATGATGGGAGGAATGTTACCCTGGCAGATAAGAACTCAAGTCTCTAGTTCAGTTCTGCTCTTGACGAGCTGAGTGAACTGGGGCAAGGATTTTCAGCTTCCCAGGCCTTAGTTTCTTCATCAGCAAAAGGCAGTGATTATTCTCATCATCTCTGAGGTAGCTTTCAGCTATAAGAGGCGATTGTGTAATTATATGATAATACTGATGAAATAAACTGGCAGAGACAGTGTTTGCATTACCTATAAGACGAGTGTAAATAAAATCCTTAACTAAAAGGCTATTTGGGGTTGTCATGGGCATCCTATTCTAGGAAACTTTGAATCCATGTAGTGAGTTGGAATACAAAGAGTTAAGGTTTCCTAGTGTTCCAAGTTCAAGGTCTGCGAAACATCCTTGGATCTTTCATTGGTCTCATTGAACATGCAAATGAGAAAGAATTTATTGCTCTCAAGATTACACGTAAATAAGGAAGAGCAATGGAACGTATTTGTAAGAGAATTCTGCACTTAACATACAAAATATACAGCTCAATGGTCTCATCAGGTATCTAGAGAAATACCAGATGCTCAGCACAACGGACCATGTTTTTGTTGGTGATCTGGGCCACTCAGAGAAGCAGCTGAAGAGTAAAACTGAACAGCTAGAAAGGAGAAACAGTCCCCTTTCTTTACCTTAAGATGCTACATGAGGTCTGTAAGTCACACAGCTTTGCTTGCAACCGCACTGAGGTCAGCAATCAGATGAGCATGTTTCTGACAATAATATTCATCCATTCCTTCCACAAAGATTTATTGAACACCTGCTCTGTGCTATAGAGGTTAGGTGCTCTTTTGTTCCTACCACCACGCTACGGATGATGGTGGTTTTTCAGTGATGCCCACTGGCCTTTCTGGCAATCTGCCTTGTCCAGAAGAATTCCTTTTTGTGAAACCACAAGTTACTGAACCTTAGCATTGCAATTTTCCCAGCATTTTCCTTTTTAGTGTTTTATAACTCCATGAAGTCACATCTCCCCGGGCTATTGGAACAGTTCCACTGAGCCCGAAACCTCCTGAGAAAGAAGAAATTACGAAGAGGGGTGAGGGGAGTTAATGGCAAAAGCGTTTAGCATGGCGCTGCCCCCTCAGGTCCAGCAGGTTCTGTGATATCCTTACAAGCGTGGTTAGTGAGGCATGCCTCCTCGGGACGTGCCAGAACGTCCCGTTTCTCTAAAGGACCCACCAGGCCAAACTTCCTGGAGAAAAACCCACTATCCATAAAACACATTTTGAGTAACACCAAAGAGCACAGTGACCCTTAGCTTTCTTCTTCTGAACAAATTGTTTAAAGACCAAGATGTGTTGGGGAGATACCGGGCACTGGAGAATTCGCAGCAGGTGCTATTTATAGAGCCAGTGAGCTCGGCAGAGTTTCCCTCCACCCAGGGAATGCCATTAATCTTCTCCGGCAAAAGAAAAAAGAACTAATAAACTTAATAGTGATTTAGAGTAAAAGAGAGAGAAAGCGCTCGGGCTAATACGAAGGTGGATCTAAGCCAAGAGATTAGTTTCTCCCTGTGGAAAGCAACACACCCGCACACACATGCGCGAGCGCACACACACACTCAAAAACGCAGGCAAGCCTTGTTCCCTCCGACCTCCCTAACCCACTGCTGCCGTTCAGCCTCTCAGAAGAAGCAGTTAAATGGCTTTTCCCCCCTCAGGTGGTTAGACTTGTGTCTCCACATTGCACACTGCTACATGGACTGCTCTCTGTCTAGATACGCTGCCCTTAAAACAGAAAAGCTACAGCATTCAACGTTTATCAAACCTCACAGTTCTGTTGCTTACTGTGCCCAATAGACAGAATGGAAGACAGTTAATTCCTAGTCAATTATCTTTACCAACAAAAAAATGCTAAGACATGCATTACACTATTTATAGTTCACTGAGCTTAATTCACGTTCCAGTGTGAAGACCTGGTGGGTCACAAGAAGCTTGAGAACAAGGGTTTTATTTCTGAACATAAAAGAGATTGGCCCACCAGGTATATGAACCTTCAAGCTCCTATTCACTTGAAGGGTCTTTTGCACTAAGAAATAAATGTTCACTTTTTTGTAAAGTTCTCATGAACTGCCAACAAAAATTATGAAGAGCGAGGTACACAAAAGGATAGCACATTGTTTTCTTCAGAAAAGATGCATAAAGATAAATATGCTTCCAAAGGAAGTGACTGTCCTCATTTCAGTCTTTAGAGTTCTCAGAGAGTACCAGTTAGCGGGAAGTATTTTCATTGCAAACAATTCTGCCTTTTTAAATGTTAAGTATCCTTTATTCCTGGACACCAACCAGAGACAATAGCAAGAAAGAGAGACCTGGGCACCCAGGCAGAAAACAGGCCTTGTAACTCAGCCAAAATGAATTTGGAACTCTTGTGCAATACAATGTTGAGGCAGGAGTGTTGAGTAGAAATGTATAATGAGCTCCAAGTGGCTGCCTTTTAGATCTCAAGAGCTGAAACTGACTTGACGCTGGGGATGGCTGCTCTGGCATTCAAGTGACTCCGGCAGCGGGGAATAACAATGAGAAAGGCACAAAGACCACCACTTCAGCGTGGTGCTCACGGCTGATGGAGACGGGCCAGACTGGCCGGGACAACACAGTCCAAAAGCTCTTTGTGTGGAGTGATTGTTAAAATCTGATATACCCTAAAGGGAGAAAGAAACAATCAGGAATGGATGGTCATGGATTAAGTTAATGTCACTTTGGGGAAGCTCTTTGAATGCAAGAACATTAGGCACTTCCCATTAATCTCACATAAGGAGTAGAATAGTATATTACAGGACTTTGTTAGGTAAAATGTCTCTATTTTTTTTATTGTTATTGACAGAGAGACAGAGACAGAGAGAGACAGAGAGAAGGGGAGGGCCCAGAGCGGTCTCCATTGCTGTACGTCATCAGTTTTCTACAGTTTCATTTCATACACAGGTGGGGAGGTGGTGCTGCACAGGGCGGGAACTGGGCCAGGGGCCTCCTGCATGGGAGGCCCGCCCCTGTGAGCTAGGGGCCGCATAGGAGGCCTCCCACATGGAAAACTTGCCCTGGCAAGAACTAAGCTGGGGGGGTGGGGGCATACCCCAGTTCAGCATATGGGTCCACACTGGCTGGGGCCAGGATTCGATCCTCAAACCCCAGGGCTATAAGGCAAGCGCTTAACTCACTGAGCCATCCCAGCTTCCCCTAAAATATCTCTTAGTAGACATGAGATTATCATTATGTTGAATGTTTAGTTATAGGAAAAACATCCTAATTTATTTATGTTAAGAATGCCTGTTATCTCAAGTGCTGTTCATTATGACAAACCTGTCAAATAGATATGGCAGGTCTTATTATCTTTATTCTGCAAATAGGAAACTGTAACATGGAGAATTGATTGTGCTGTGTGACTAGGATGGTAGTGGACCCCATACCAGAACCTAGGTCTCCTAATTTCTGTTTTACTGATCGTTATGCCCTAGCAGATTGAACATGGAACTAAAAGTCTCTAAATGACTCTAAGAGTCTCTAAATGCAGTTATAGTGTCACTGGGTCAACCGGTTGGAACATGATGCTAATAAGTCAAAGGTAATAACTGTAGGCTGAATAGTAAAAAGCAAAATTAGTCATGTTCCATTTCATGGCCACACGCTACAATCTAAACTTTATTCAGTTACTTCACACAAATATATACCTGGGATCAAAAGTATCTGAAATAAGGCAAGAGGACAGATAGACCAGCAGAGATTTCTTTTCATGAACAAGGAAAAAAAACAAAACATCAAGATAATTTTGAATTACTTGTAAGTCAGTGATGAATTTTCCTAATAGAAGACATTACATTATCACAACATTGCAAGAGTATAACTAATCTTGAATTTTTCTGCCCATATGGAAAACAGAATATTAAATCAATAGTGTAGTCACCACTAAGATTTTTACACTAAATCCATTTTCCAAACTACAATTACCCTAGTACTTTGCACTATTACATCCCAAAGGAAGAAATTCAGATCAGGCAGAATAGCTTTTTTTCCTATTTAAGGCAGCTGAGAACTTTCTCCCTTATGAGAGTTCCAACAATTGCAAGGAGCCATGACCTGATTCCACAGATGACATTATACTGAGACTCCATCAACGTTTAGCGCACAGTGCCACTGGTATTTCATTAGATTTTTCCTTTATTTTCTGTGTAATGACCAATGCCTCTAATTTGCATGGAGAAATGTTTACTAAATAGAAATGTTTCAGAAACTAGTTAATGAAAGATAAGGAGCATTCCTGTTTATACTTCCTCTAATAAAACAAGATGATGTGTTTTTCTGAACACATCTTTTTAAAGGCTATTGACAAATCATACCCAACTTTCATCATGTACGTTTTGTTTTGCTGGGTATTGTTTTGGTAGCGCCTTCATCATGAACATAATTCAGCACAACATGCATTTTTACCTACTCAGGTTTGTATGAGGGAGAACTCACTCAAAGGGAGAGAGGAAGAGTGAATGGGGCTGAACTAGCAATGTATTCTGAATAGGAGAATTAGATGGAATTACAGAATATCTTCTCAAGAAGAAAACTCTAGTGATAGATCCAAATAGCAACATAATGTATGGAACCCTGAGAGTCTGTTTTTAAGATTTCTACCTTTTCCTGGATGACAATACTAGTAAGAGATGGTGGGCAGGTTAGCCTCTATAGTCTTTCCTCCTAAATTAGATACTTGACTACTATATGATATTGTATCAACAAGATTTGTAATAATACTGAATGAATAATGTCCGTCATCAAAGTTTTCTCATTTATTTTTTGGAGTGTTCACCTCTGGTTATAGGGAAAAAACTAGCTCTGATGATTGGGTTTTCTGGTAGTCATTCCTGGGATGTGGGGAAAGGGATCACTAGGGTTTGCATGAATATGTTAACTATTATATTTACAAAGCACAGTAAGGACCAAACTAAGAGAGATTCAACCTAAAGAAAAAAAGACAAGCTAAGAATCTGAGTGAGTTTCATGTGAAAAGAATGGCTGAAACCAAAAACATTTACGGTAAGTCTTTCTTTGTTTATGCTCAGATTTTTGCAATTTCCATATGTACATATCAATGTTTGTTTTAGGTGAAAATAAGCAAAGATAAAAAATTACACATGCCACAGTCACTGACACCTGCGCAGTAAGAGTTATAATAACTTCCATTTCACCTAAGCCTTATTATACCACCATTATAATATCATACATATGCCCAGAAGTTCATTACTATCATAACAGACTGAATTCTGGGAAGGAACATGCACAGTTAAAAGGCGATATAAGGCCCCCCTGCCATTCAAGATTGTCAATCAAAAAGCCCCCTGCCCAGAATGGTATCACTCTTCTAAGGCGGGCGTGTGGGAGGCCCCCAGCCCCGTTCCCGCCCTGTGCGGCCCCACCCACCTGTGTGGGAAGAAACCATGTCAAAAACTGATGACGTACAACTATGGAGACTGCTCTGGGCCCTCCTCCTTCTGTCTGTCTGTCTCTAAAACAATAAAATAAATCTTAAAAAAAAAAAAAAGCTCATTTGGCAGGAAGTGGCTCAGGTTGTCTTCTTTGCTTTCCTGTTCACCCTTCAGTCCCCACCAGAAGGACAGCAATGGTAGCACCCAGACTAAGAACACCAGCATTCTTTACTGTTCGTCCCCAAGCAGGCAGATGAGTGCCTATTCGGAAGGCTGATTAATCAGTAATTTAAGTAGATCACCATCACAAAATGAAGACAGAGTTCAATCACCTCCCTTCACAGGAGCGAAGTCCTAATCTCTAGTGTTGGACACAGGGATATGGAGAAGTGTGAAAGGCAAAGAGGTCACTCCTCCACTTACCTGGTGGAAGGACCCCAAGCTTCCCAAAACCGGTTGCTTGCCAAGTTTTCCTCTTGCTACCAAAGAAGGCTGCCTGGCAGCAAACTGCTAGGATTCACTTTCCTAAGAAGTGTCCAAGGGATGTATCAAAATTCACACACGCATCTCAGTAGACACACTTGGTCTTGGTTCCTGCTTGGCACTTAGCAAGGTCATAGATACAGGACTGTCCTGCCAAAGGCACCCAGCTGGGTGAAAGTGGAAGGGTAACAATATTCATAGTCTCCCATCGGGCTGTTCGTCATGAAAGCCACTCTGCATGGTCATCAAAACCAGTGCTGATGCCTGATCCTGAAGCACAAGGCCCGTCCATCTCATCCGATGTCATTGTCACCCATGTGGCCACTGCTCTGGCAGAGGTCTCTCGGCCTCATACCCTGGAAGCTACATCCTCAGGCCAGAATAGAGGGAAGCAGATGAGGCCACTGCTTGGTTTCCAGGCAGCTTTCAAAGAACGGGACCTGGGTTCAGAAACGTCCTCAATGTTTCTCTGGCTAATGAAGATTCTTTCATGACTCCAGTGGAGACATTATTGCCTCAACTCCGAGTCTGATGAGACGAATCTCATGGAGCAGCTACTTGGGCTTTCTACACCGCTGCTCTGAACACTATTGAGTCCCTTGCATGCGTCACTTAAATACCTTTGGCTTTCTCAGTGATGCCGCGTGAAGTGTTTAAAAAATGTGTTTAAAAAAATGTTTGTGTCTCACAGCTCCATTCTGCTGGGCCAAGACAGATGCTTGTTTGCTCCTGTCCTTTTCAGATGTTTTGAATGAGCAACCAGAGTTGGGGCTACACATAGCCTCTGAGGAATGACCAGATAACCCAGTACTGGTGAAGAGCATCGGACTTGTTTCCCTTCTCTTTAAGAGGTCATCTCCTCCCATTGTTTTTCTTAGACAAGGTTATGTTATGATTTTATAACTTCCAGGGAATGTAGAAAACTCCAAGGACATTCTGTTAAATGTCATTATTACTGCCTGCAGATGATGAAACTTTGTCAAAGGCAGCACACATCCCAATGTGGCTGAGCTGGCGTGAGGTCGTGTGAAAATTCAGCCAGCCACTCATTAAAACCCAGTGAAAGGTGATGCCTCCTCACCGCACAGAGACCAGAGCCCAGTACCCCGTCAGCTGGGCCCCTAAAGGGAGGGTTTGATTAAATAATAAGAACTTTAGTGTAACTCTCACATAAAAACCACAGTTGCACAAGGCAAACTCTCGCACGGGAACATTTCCCTGTGCTGGGTGTTTTTTTAATCTGGTGTTTTTCATCTTTTACCACTTCTTTCACTCAGTTGCTTTTAGTGTCTTTTGGAGTTAAGTGACTTTTGGAGTTAGACAATGGGAGATGGCAAAAAAAAAAAAAAAAAAAAAAAAATTAAAAATTAAAAAAAATCAGGAATTAACTGAGAAAGTCCAAAAGTTACAGTCCTCTAAATTAAAAAGTTATGTAGGGAAAGCCGGGACGGCTCAGCGGGTTGAGCGCTCGCTTTGAGGCCCCGAGGACCGAGGATCGAATCCCGGCTCCGGCCCGGGCAGGACCCACGTGCTGAACTGGGGAGTTCCCACAGTTCGGTTCTCTAACTGTCTCTGTCTCTGTCTCTCTCTCTCTCTGTCAAAAGTAAAATAGAAATAAATATGCACTGAAGACAAAAAGATAATTTCTCTCTATAAATGTGAAAAGATAAAAAAAAAAAAAAAAGTTATGTATGTACGTGTGTACGTGTATATATAAATTAACAAGTCAGTGATGGGTGTCACTTGTTTGTCTATTAAAAAATCTTCATCGCTTTTTGGCAGGTAAAATGTAAGCACGAAGGAATACACAGCACAAATGAATACACGTAGCACTGTATCTGGTAACGTAGGGGTGCGTTGGGGGAGCTTTGTAAACGCACATGGCGTGTGCATTTGACAGTGCTGTGAAGAGCACAGGTCTAGCTCTCTGCAGAGAACTCTAGCTGCTCTGGCCGATGTACCTTCTCTTCCAAGTTCATACCATGCTCTCCCCTCAAACCTCCCCAACAATGTTTGCTAGACGCTGTTTGCAAATGTGCGTAAAACAATGTACTACTTTAGCAAACTGAGCAATAATATATAGTAATACACACTCTTATATAGAATGTTAATAATAATACAAAATGGATTACCACGCTGCGAACGAGAAAAATGACAAAACTTATGTTGACTTAGAGCCGGAGTAAAGGCGGCCCTTAACCCTATGCTGTGGTAAGCCTACATTTCCGCGTCACTTACAGTTTCATCGACGTCTCAGGATCATTGTCTTTTAAGAGTGGTTGGGAGACCTGCAGACCCAGGGCAACGATTTGCCAGAAGGGAGAGGTAGGATTTTTCTGGTGAGAGTTTTGCTCTAAACGGAAAACTCCTGGCAATATAGTGGTTGGATACTTAAAATTATTTAAGTGATTAGCTTATACAGTGTTCAGTGTGCAAGCAGGAAGCTCCTCAAGGCCCAAATATAGTAAGACTGAATTTCCTAGGGGAAAAAAAGGAAGAAAAACAATCCTGGTTTTTACATCTCTTGTCAGTTGGCAAATCAGTAGCATATGCTGGATGATAGATTTCTCTTTGCAGTATTGTTGCTCAGGTATAATTGCTTATGTCTTTGAAACAATACACATGAGTGAAAACATGGATAGGCCACCATCAGAGCTAGTCAAAGAAGATTCTAGGGTAGTTTTTTACAAATGTCCTTACCTCAAATACTCATCTTGTATTGACAGATGAGCATTCTCTTAGCAGCGAGGGGAGCTCCTTGAATTGAAAGGCTGTAACTGGTTTTCTGACAGAATAATTGATTTTTCTTTCTGATATGACTTCACATATCAGACTGAGTTTCACAACCCACAGACATCAATGCAAAATGATTTTTAAAGAGCTCAGATAGGAGTCATTTGTGGGCCACATATGGATGATAAATGCATGCGACAGACTTTTTTATTTTTAAAATAAAAAAATAATAAGGGGCAAGCATATCATAACAAAGTTAATGGATTTATTTGATAAAAACATTGTCCTGTTTTATCTCATGCCATGTTCTTTTCATGCTGAAGATACCAGTAACTCTCAACCCCTTGGGAAGTGTGGACACCGGGATGTGAATTTCCCATTAGATATTTTTAACTTGAGAAAAAGAATGGAGTTACTATTCTGTTTTAATTAAAGAAGGATCTTGCTATCGAAACGCTCTCCCGAGCATCACTTAGAGCTGGGTTAGCAGGAACACAGTTTGAGAAGGAAAGAGGCCCCACAATGTGCCGGTTAAGGAACTTCGCCCGCAGACCCCTGAAAAATATCATAAAGTGTGATTCATCACATCTGCATCAAGTTATGAAAAAAGTAAGGCTTGTTAACCTGCTGTTTGGAAACCAGAACACTTTTATCAGTTCATATAATTGCTAACCCCTTATTCACTGCTCAACACTGGAGAGTTCTTTACCTCCTAAGATCCCACTAATTGCTGACAGATTTGATTTCTCCCTGACAGCAGGAGTCCTGTTTCTGGCCTTTACATCAAGTAATTGCTTTATTTTTCTCCCTCTGCTCTAAAAAACGGAATTCCCTTCTCCCCTGCTTGAACCCCTTTAATGGCTTCTTTCTCTGTTATTAAATCCTTGCCATTTAAATCACATTTAGCGATGTTTTGAATAACTGATTCCAATTACCAAAGCTCTTACCAAGAAGCAGCTGCAAACGCAAGTCATTACTTGCCCACAGACAAGAAGCTCTACCTCACAGTGCAGTCTCTGGTGAACTGCATTGTGTTTCTCCCCAGTCTGGGGCAATTTATACGCACAGGAGGCTGATGTTCAGCAAATAGACAGCCGCCGGAGCGCTCCTGCACTACCATTTGTGCATAATGGATATTAGACTTTATATTTATTTTATAAATAGTTCAGTTTCTCAAAGAAATCATTCCCTCCTTCCCATAGTGGCCGGGGTAGGCCACTTGGAACAACAGTAGAGATGAGTGGCTGACCGCTCCATGACCCACCAGGAGGCTACTCTTCAAAGGTCTAATACAACCTATAGTGGCCCGAACAGAACAGTGCGGCAGCCACCATGCCTGGCACATGCAGGGCTTGGCTGCGTCAGATTTTGCTTTGACAGTTCATAGCTTGTTTTCCTTTGACATTGCGATGCTAAAATATATATATACGTATGTATGTATCTGCCATCTTTACATGCTGTTGGGTGTTGCTTTTTTATTTACTTGGCAAAGGGATGCAGCTGATCAATTTTGTGACATGACCATATTTCCTTGGTCATCTCATCATTTCAGGCTTTGGGTGGAACCTGTGTCGCAATCCCATTTGATGTAAGATGACCAGAAATTTTAAACTCTGTTGGTGTTGGTACATCTAATCTGATGCACTGTTTTGGCCTCCCTCATATTGTATATTTTCTTGCGACACCTGAACTAATGAAACATGGTTTTGTCATGCATATGGTAGTTCATGCAGGAAAGCCCCCATCACACAAAGTAATATGCAGGTGTGGCATCGTTCATGCATCTTCGGCCTTCTTGCTTGAAACATTGAATAACCAGTTAATCGTACAAACATCTGTAGAACGCATTGGGTCTAAATGGTTCACCGTGTAATTGTGCCGTGGCTTGGCCATCATAGCTATTGGGAGTATTTAACTTAATGAACTGACAAAAATGAAGGCAGACTCCTACTTCTCATTCATTAACCACCCGCATGTCTCAGCTGTGACTGGGGCGACGGAAGGTTATCACTAATTTCAAACTTACGATTGTTAGAGAAATGGAAAGGTCTCTCAATTTCACATATTACATATAAATGTGAAAAGAGTTTTTGTGTGTAGAGCTATATTCCAGAGGCTTCATAAATATCACCACTATAACAATAGATGATTTGTGTGACAATTAATTAATTCTACTCACCATGGTACTAGAATTTTCTCTCCTTTGGTAGGGCTCCAACAGGGCTGTAATAAATTCTATACAAGATGGAGTGGTATCTTTTTTTCCTCAATTCATGGGCATTTTGGGTTTCATCTTTTCGTTCAAGTAGGTGACTTAAGAGAAACTTCTCATATACACTATTCTATGTTTGAGCCTCTTCGAAACACTGACCAGAAAGACACAAGCATGTAGAAGAATTTAAACGAGGTATCAGAATGGCCGAGTGTTTCTAAGGTCTCACACTGCCTGCAAAGAACCTGCGCAGATAGATGCAAGAGGGCCAAAGACACACACGAAGAGGCAAGCCCCACACTCACCTGGATTTCGCCTTTCCCTTTTTAAAACAGTGCCTCTTAAATGATTGATGTTTGGTATTTGTGAATAGTGCCACCTTGGGTGGCCCGGGAACCCCAGTCTTCTATTTGTATGTGGAGAAGGACAGCAGGGTGGTGGCACTGCCCAGCGTAGGGACTCTATTGTTAATGTGCTTCAAACCAAGGCCATTCCCTCATTTTCCTCAGCCAGCCTCAGAACCAGGGTGCTGCTTATTCATCCACAGAGACAAAAGCCTTGGGACTCTGGGATGGGACTGAGTACATATGAGTAGAAATGATCCAGCCTTTCCCAGCATCTGTAATAAGTAGTAGCCTTCCTTTCTCCCCAGCACCCTGCCTGTCTTTCACCTCTTACCATCTCTATGTTGATAAATTTGTTTGCAAAGAGGCTGCTAAGACCTTAGTGTTTCTTTAAAGTTACCAAAGGAGTATCTGGGGCAAATAGTATACTATAGGGATTGTCAAGACAGTGCAGCTTTGGGACTTTGAGTGTCAAAGCATGAGCTCAGCCAGATGGGGGCAGGGAAGAGACTTACTGGAGTCTTTTCAGTGGATGAGAAAAAAACAAGATGAATCAGCCAGGTCATTACAGTGATAAATCGGTTATGTAGATAGATGGTCACTATAGGGGTTCAGGGCTCAAATTCTAGAAGCTGGCTGCCTGGATTTGAAATCTGTTGTTTCAAATCTGTCGCTATGTCCTCATCTCTAATAGAGATGATTATAATGCCATCAACTTTATAAGATGGAGGATAACATGAATTAAGCTTGGAGAACACCAAGAACAAGTCATGGCCTGGTAAACACACTCCAGAAGTGCAGCTTTCAATAGTCACTGTATCTCCCTGGTTGTCGCCCCTCCCTGAGTGGCATTCCCTACCCCCTTCTCTGCTGGGAGCACACAGGGTCCTCTGGTATGCACTCTCTTATTCCTTCCCTATCAAAACTCATGCTCCAAGACTTTAGCTTAAGGAAGAAAATGACTGATAAAGCTTTTTCTTACCAGGGGTACTTGCACATGAATGGAAATCTAACACTTGCATGAAACACATATGGACAGTGTTCTTTTAGAAGCCACCCAAGAGGCTTGTTAATATAGACATATAGGAGGGGTCTTCCCAGGGCTGTGAACTCACAGCATTCTCGAATCCGCCTCTTCTATGTGTTGAAGGTCACCCCGACTGTGGGACACGCCTGTGGAAAGAGAAAGCTGTTTGTCCATCGCTATTTTGCAGACTAGCCCTGACCGGCCCACAGTGTTATCTGACCTGCCTATCTGTACCTAGAAAATCCTTTAAGAATGAGGAGATAAAAAATCAGTGAACTGCACAGATGTGCCGTAGGTACCATCCTTCCCTTAGTTGAAAAGACGCAATGTGACATTCAGGTAGTGCTCAGTGGAGCACATGACAAGGGTAAAGGACAATTGCAAAATGCTTTAATTTGCATCTCACCACAACAATTGACAATTAAAAAAATGTTTCCACATGCTGTATGCCATAATTTCCTTTTGATCCTGAAAGTCCTGTGGAGTAGTATCAATAACGCTGGTGGAACTTGTACCTCTTCTCAAAACATATGCCTTCCCTCAAGAGGGTGTTCATGGAAGTGGCATATTATTTCATTGAGTCTAGGTAAGGTGGGCCAGGGAAGAGTGGCCATGAAGAGCTACTGCGTACTGTCTTTGCTGAGGACCAGGGAGCTCCTGCTGGTCTTGGGGAAAGGGTCCTACACTAGGATTCAGAAGACCTGGCTTTCCACTAATGAACTGAGTGGCCTTGGGCAAGTCATTTACTTCTGGCCGGAGCCTCCTTAGTCATAGAACATTGAACTAAATGACCTCCACAATCCCTTCTATTGTCAACATTTAATGTTTTGAAATAAATTAGTCTTGTGTTTTGGAGAATCCAGTTTTTGCTTACTTATCCTATTCATGAGTAGGTATTCCGCCAGAGAGAGAAGCACATATAATATTATTTAAGAGTATATTAAATTCTCCAAAGAACTGTATCAGGCTGTGTGTGTGTTTGTGCATGCAGGTCAATATGTGTGTGTGTGTGTGTATATATATATATATATATATATATATGTATATATATATATATATATATATATATATACATCCCTAGTTAGTCACTCCAAGCTAACTCTATTAAGACCATTGTTGCCTCTCCAGATCTAGCTTTTGTAAGATAATTTAAAAGAGCATACAATAGGGACTCTGAGCTAATCAGAGTAAAATGTTTCAGGGTTACTATGTTTCCCTAAATATTTGATGTCATATATGAGAAGAAGGAAAACAGATAAGACTGTTGCATCTTCACCTCTGGAGTTCTCCAAGAGGATAATTCTGTGCAGTCCTTACATTTAACATCAACCTTAGAACACATCAGGAAGCTACATGTCTGTGGTTTTTTTTTTCCCAATAATAAATATTTTTTGACTTGAATTTAAAAAGAAGCCAGACAATACTATACTATAGTATAATTATTAATTAATGCTACATATTAATATTATGTTATGGCCTACAGTATGTTACTTATAATACTATTATGTGTAATATGTAATATTATATATCATATATTATTGTTAATAATAGTAATAACATAGCATCAGCAGTGACCGAAATAGTTGGGTTTTTGAGAGTTTGTCAGTTCTTTATAACCTGGTAAAGCTATCATAAAACTCATTTACAGCATTTCATTTAACAGACCACATCTGTTCCTTTAATGAATAGTAATTAAAACTCACAGCAGCATTCCTATTAGGTGACAGAGGATTATTACACACACTTTCTAAAATAGATAGACTTTAGACCATGCAGTCTGCCCTTCTATGTGGGTGTCAGCACTCAGGGGGCCATGGAGACAATTCTAATCTTTCCATTTCTAGAGAACTAGAGACTCTTTAAAAAAAAAAAAAAGTCAACCTATCAAATCTAAGAATCAAAATTTTGACTGGATCATTCGCCAGGACAGCATGGAGGGGTGGGCAAGTACTGGTGGCTGATCCTCGTCCTGGTGTGTGAAGTGTGATGGACCTAGAGGGTGGCATTCATCTTTTTGGATCCTTGGTTCCTTATCTGCAGAATGAGAGGTTGGATTAAATCCTGCCTGAGATCACATTTGGATCTAATAAGCACTGAATTTCTCTCTGTCCCAATACACCTGGCATCACCCACTGTGGCCAGCAACATTTCCCTGTAGACCTCAAGCCACCTGCCTTGGAAACCAGACACTTTCTATTAAAAAAAGCTATTAACTGTCCCTGTGTACCCTACCGCACCCACCTCAGAGCTTCACTTCCTTCTTGTCAGAAGGCTGGTGCCTCTCCTCCCCCCATTATCTCACCTGGCCATTGTCAAGATAATGCATCTTCAACTGCCTTCTGTCATCAATGTTTTCTGGGCCCTGTCTGCTGTTAATCAACAGGCTCTGACCTACTGTTTCCACTGAATGCCTTAGCTACAGTGAGATGTCATGGGTCTAAACTCATCTCCCCGGTCCTTTCCTTAGTGTCCTTGGTCCTGTTCCTATGGATGGTTGCTATTCTCCAATATGGCAATGCTCTTCATCAGTAAGATGTGTCTTGTATGGGTTCCTACAGAAGCCAACTCTAAAACAAGGATTCAAATGCAAGTAGTTTATTGGGCAAGTAAAGGAAACATGGGTAAGGAAGTGGGAAAAAGAGACAGGGAGATAATTCAACCAAAAAAGGAAGTATTGTCAAGAAAGTTACTACAGTAAATAACTGGACCTTAATCCCCACAAAAAACCAATGTGGAGTAAATATGTGCTCAGTTACACTCCTGAGGGGTGAGAACGCTTCAGCCACCTTTCCTTCTTAACGAACTTGATCTTCTGGCTGCTGACTTACGGCTTCTTTTCTCAGCTAATGACCAGTCTTGGTCCCACAGCTGAGTCTTCTGCTTGGTCTCTCTCTGGAACTATTATGAAAAGTCCAGTGGTCTAGCTTTCCAATAATTCCCCCTGCTTTTCCTGGCTTTGGCCTCCCAAGGTCAGGCATAAAATTTAAGGGGTCTGATAATGTAGTACCTCACAATTGCAAGGCACTTTACAATTTATAAAGAAATTTCATGGCACCTTATTGAAAGAACATGGAGCTAAGAGTGAAAAGCATTGAGCTTGCATCTGGTTTTTGGACTTACGAACTCTGTGATATTGGGCAAATCATTTCTCCTTGCTAAGTGTTGGTTTCTTTATAAATCAGGAAGAATAACAGTGACCTGCCCTTCTTACATCACAAGGGTTGTTGCAAGGTTGAGCAGGGCAAAAGGGGTCCAGACAACCATCAAAAACTAAATCTACACCTTATTTATCTAATTTTACACAATTTTAGTGCTTCCAGCAGCCTTGTGAGAACAGGCAAGATGTTTTCCTTGTTTTAAGGCTAAGGGAACAGAGACTCCCTTCTGACTCTAACGCCAGAATTTGTAGTTCTCAAATGCATGCAAAGAATTGTTGCAGTTTCCAATCAAATCACATCTAAAATACATTTGTAATGTTACATTCTTAAAGAGGAAAGCAAAACATGACATACTTTGGATAAGTACAGTCACAGATCTGAGATCTTGGAACAACTGAAAGAGTATGACACTTTGATCATTTAGAAAAAATTTTGTTCTCCCTCTTAAACTTACCCACATACTTATCAGGATCAGTCATTCGAGATTCTAAAATATACTTGTTGGGTTGGGCTGAGAAACTAAGAACTATCTGTTATTGCTTTTTAAAAAAATTCTCCCCAGTGACTTTTAATTTCCTAGATAGGGGGCGAGCAGCCTTTTGAAGAAACTAATTTATTTCAGCGTCACTCCGAATATAAGCGTGTTTAGGGACTAGTTTGGAGGAACTAGGACAAGACAAGCCCACTACTGCCTGAAGGCAATTTGCATCTCTTTTAAAGATGAAGAGGCAGAGGTTAAACACAAACTGAAACTCATCATGACTTATAGACCATAGGATTTTTTTTATATATCATTTCACACAAATCCATTTTTACAAGTTGAATATGTGATTTTTATAGTCAAATATCTGCAAAGGAAATTGGACTGACCCAAATCGGCCTTCAATGTTTAATGGTAAGGATGTTGTGAAATTTGAAGCAATTCTGTTTTCCATGCACATATTCTTTTTTAGGAAGAAAAATCTTCCTTTGCTCCACATTCCTCTTTGTGCCCACAGAAATGCTTGATTTGGTTTGGTATGAGTCAAACAAACTGTTCTCATCATAGTAGAGCAAAGCAAAAAAAAAAGACCTTTTTATTCAAGTTATGGGTTCTGGAAAAATTTGTGCAAAAGCATTCTATGTAACTGTAGTTGTTGGCCACTCTATTGTGAGCTGTCTGTAGAATAGTTATTTTCTCCTGCACCCAACAGGAAAATAATGGGGTACGAGAAAATTCAGCCTATTAAAGTGTAGGGAGTATAGAAAAGTGCTTATAGAACTCTTTCTATTTTTTCTATCGTATGAATGTTCATGCATGTCTAAGGAGAATTCTTTCTCTTCTCTCTTCCCATGCGTCCTCCAAGATTGTGCCGTGTCAGCCTAGCAGGTGTCAGAGGTGAACGGCAAGATGGGAGATGTAACTAATACTGAACTTCATGTTCTGATGTGCACTGCATACAAAATCTCATCCCCCCACTCATGCTATGATTTGGTTAACCTATTTTACATAAATAACTATCATTTTAAGTCACAGTATTTAAAGGTGGATATTCAACCAGAAAGTTAACCATGTTACCTATTGCAGGAAGCTTCTTGGCAAATGAAAAAATACCATCAATGATCAGAAGAGAGTGAAACAGAAACCTTAACAAACCCTCTCAAAGGTTTTCAAACCCAATTATCCAGTATAATACTTTGGAGCCAATAGAACAACTTCTTCAGGGCACAATGGCACAATTAATGTAGACTCTGAAGCCTTATACAATATCTAGGGAATCAGGCAAAACTGGGATGATACTAGAACTAGAACTTGAGAGGATGTGATAAAGCAAAGGAGATTGGAACTCATTTCATGGGTAGTAGTGTCAGCAGGCCAGCCGAGCTTGGTGAGTTCCAGCAAATGACTTGGGAAAGCTTTTTAGGACTCTCGGTTCAGAAGTAACCTGGAAATGTCATCCAATTTGCTCACCTGCCTTCAATCTAGATAGATCACACCAAAACTTTTATAAATCCCATGGACCCTGCACATTGCATTTTAGTTAACATTGTTGTATTGGAAACCTCGACAAACAAAAAGCAATCTAATCATCCTCCCTTCTGAAAAACTGCCATCAGCCTAGAGGAGTTAGTTACTGGCTCTAAGATCACTGTTGCTTCCCAGATAAAACATTGCACAGCTGAGCCGGGACCCCATTCACAGTGCCTCCCCTGTTCAAAGGAGCTTTTGAAACACTTAAGTCTTGGATGTTTTGTCATTCTGGTTTGAGATCTAGCATGACTTAAAAACACTAACCAACAAGTAAATGTCAAAAGATGAAAAAATCTCCCACATTCTGTTTTTCATAAAAAAAAATATAGATTTAATAAGTTTCTAAAGGAGAACAGAATGGCCCTAGAAGAACCCTGCCAAACTTATAAACTCTGACAGTCCCACATACTGAGATCAACAGGCAAATGCATCTCACAAGGAATAAAATACATTTTTCCTCTTCTGGATACATTGAAGAAGAAGAAGAAAAACCACATCTGTCCCAAATTTCTTTGAAGGAACTGAATGGCATTTAGTTTTTCCTATGTGAGGAAGCTTGCTTTTTCTACTGGGTTACTTTAGGGGGCTCAAAAAAATACTTTAAAAACTATAATCAAACAAAATCAAGGAGACCAATGGAAAAATCTTGGTATCTATGAACATCTCAGGGCTAGATATAAAAATTTTCTTAAATATTGGAAGACTATCAATACAAGTAGTTAAATATTTATAAGCTTAAATAAAATAATTATAGCATTTTTGTAGTGTTAGGTTGTCATTTAAAAAATGAGACAATCATAGCTATTTCACAGCATGAAGATCCTATACATTAATGTTTATAGCTATACAAATATGTAGTCTATTGTTATTTATTTTAATATTCGATTATGGCAGCAGAAAGAATTGGGCAAAAGCGTGGACTCCAGAGCAATATTCTTGGGTCCGCACCCTAGCTCTGCTTCTCACTGCTGGTTTAATCTCAGGGAAGTTTCTTAATCTGCCTGTGCTTCATTGTCATCATCTGTAAAATGAGGATCCAGATAGGATCTGGCTTGCCAGGTTGTTGTAAAAATTAAATGACTTAATATAAGTAAAGTGTTAGTGTCTGACACTGAGCAAGCATACTGTAAGTTATTTCCACTTCTATTGTTGCTGCTGTGATTGTCATCATTCTTGTTGATGTTGTTATTTGGGTTATCATCCTATCCTATGTGGCCTCTCTGGGGACAGGCTGCAGTAACCTACATGGCCAAGGTCACAGGCAAGGAAGTCTGAAGTGAATCTCAGCACTCACATTCTCTGGACGTCCAAGTCAGACAAGTTTACCAAGTCCTCAAGACACAGGACAATGATGGCCTTGGATAGTGTCTCTTTGCTATGGCCTGCATCAGAAATATCCATAACCTCAGTCTCACCATGGCTGCTAAAGATCTCAGGAGCTTCCACTTTGATTTTCTATTGGAAGGTGACAAAGTCACATCAAGAATGAACCCTAGGATTAACAAATACCACTCAACATTAATTTCTACTTCCTCTTGAAAAAAGTAAGTGGAAGGGAAGATGTGGTAAAACTACCCCAAGTGCCCTAGGTATTAACTGATTTACTGAGTTAAACAGGGAACTGTCAGGTAGGGGGAAAAAGAAGGGAAGAGAGGGGAAGCCAGGATGGCTTAGTGGGTTAAGCACTCACTTTGCAGCCCCGGGTACTGAGGATCGAATCCCGGCCCCGGCCCGTGCGGACCCATATGCTGAACTGGGGAGTGCCCCCAGTTCAGTTCTCACTGGGGTGAGACCCCACCCCAGTTCCTGCCCTGCGCAGCCCTGTGCCCATGTGTGGAATGAAACTATGTGGAAAAATCAATGATGTGCAACTATGGAGACTGTTCTGGGCCCTCCCCCTTCTCTCTGTCTCTGACTCTGTATCTCTCTCTCTCTGTGAAAAACAATAAAAATAAATCTTAAAAAAAAAGAAGGGAGGAGAGAGGACAGTTTGGAAGCACAGCCTCCATCAGAGACATCACTACGGCAGGTCAGCAGTCATGTTCTCCTCCAAGACAACCAATAAGCTCTCAAATTTAAGGAACACCACCCAACCTAGAAGTGCATAGAGTTTGCCTTTTACCAGATAAGAGATTCTGAACCAATGTGTTTAATTTTTGACAGCACTGTAGCCCTCCAAGGCATGCAAGCTGACTTTGTGCTCCTGAATGATGCCAAGGAGGAGATAGTCCCTGGGTGAAAATAAATACAAGACAGATTTGTTTCAAGCAATAGAACATTTGACAGACACTGTCATGAAAGAATTTGCTATAGCTATCACATCTATCACCTATTAGAGGCTTCTGGAAGGTAGTTAAAAAGATATAGAAGCTTGGATTTTCTCTGCTATTTTTAATTTTTGAAACTTAAAAATGTTTAAATTATCCTTATTAAAGTTACCCAATGGAATTGTTAGCATAAACAATATAGAGAAATGAATAACCTATTGGAGAAATGATATTGGACAATCTGGGTCATACAGGCAAAGGATATGTTTCCCTTAATAGTAGGGGTATTTTGTCCAATTTAGTCATCTAATTACATCATATTTTTAGTCAGAAAGTGGTAAGAGTTATTTCGGAAGACTTGTCATCATTGCTATTTGCAGTTATACATTTGTGGTATGTGCCAAGATGTAGTTTCCACCTGTTTTATTCTACCTTTTTTCTTTGAAGGCATTCTGATTACAATGAAGTTTATTATATAATAAAGTTCATTATACAATGAAGTTTACCAAAAGTTCTGTATAACAAGTTCTGTAAATCAAGTTATTCTAAGTAAAACAACTACTCATTGTCCTTAAGCATGGCCTGAAAATTCTTGCCTTCTGGCTTTCGCTTATGTGGTTTTGTTCACCCAGGCTGCCCTCTTGATGTTCATGGCTGTGTAAACAAGTCACTGTCAGCTCCTTCTCAACATCTTTAGCTCCTCTACCAGCCTTCTTCTCTTCTCTATGTTCAGCTCCCTCCTAGGCAATGACTCCTAACCCCATGGCTTTAAATACATTTATATCCTGATGACACCAAAATGTTTATCTCCAGACCTGAACTCTATCCTGAGCTCTAAATTCTCTATCCAATTGCCGCCTGACATGTCCATTTAGCTGTCTAATAGTCATGTTTGACTTAACACGCCTGTAATAATAGGTTAAAAAGTAGTCCTCAAAGAGATATGTTCATATCCTAACTCTCAGAAGCAGTTAACATAACCTTATTTGGAAAAAAGAAGTGTCTTTGCAGATGCAATTAAGCTAGGGATCTCCAGATGTGACCATCCTGGATTATCTGAGTGGGCCCTAGATCCAATCACTAGTGTCCTTCTAAGAGACAGGAGAAGAGAAGACAGACAGAGGAAAAGGCCATGTTAAGATGGGGCAGTGATTGGAGTTATGCAGCCACAAACCTAGTCTCAGGTCGCTAGAAGCTGGAAGAAACAAGAAAGAATGCACCCTTAGACCCCCCAGAGGGAGCACGGCCCGGCTGACATCTTGATTTCTGACTCTAGTCTCCAGAACCGTAAGAAAATAAGTTTCTGTTATTTTAAGCTACCAAGTTTGTGATCGTTTTTAATGATGGCCCTTGGAAACAAATATAACACTCAAACAAAATTCTTGGTTTCCTCTCCCAAACTTTTCTCCTCAGTCTTCCTCATATCGGTCAAGAGTGCTAAACTCCACCTAGTTCCTCAGTGCCAAAACCTCAGACAGTATCCTGAGTTCTGTTCTTCCTCTCTTACCTTATATCGAGAAGCTTCAGGCCGCCTATTTTAAAATATTACCGGAACCCTAGTCATTTCTCATCAAATCAACCGTTACTACACAAGTGCAAGCTGCCGCCATCTGTCCTATTTTCACACTGAAATAGTTCCATTGGTAAACCACCGTGGAACACTCTTAAACTCAGGTCTCATCTCATCTCTGATTGAAATTTTCCAGTGGCTTCTTAAGTTCTTAAGACTAATCCTGATACCAAAATGGGCTCATGGGCCCTAATTGATCTGGCCCTTGCTACTGCCCAGCTGCCTCCTCTGCTCTTCTTCCTCATGGCCATACTACCTCAGCTACTTGGGCTTCCTATTGGCTCCTCAAAATCGCCAAGCGCCTCCCTTTCATGGGGTCATGCTCTTCTCCAAGGTTCTTCCACGGCCTGCTTCTCTCATCATTTAGATCTCTCTCCTCCAGAACTTTCCCTGTACATGCTATCTAAAATGACCATCCACCTCTATTTGTCATCTACTCTGCTAAACTGATTCACTTTCTTCCCAGCACTAATTATCTAACATTACATTATTATACACTTAACTTGTTTATGGAGTGTCTCCCCTCCTGGAATATAAACTATATGCCTGTTCATCAAACAACCCCCAGAGCCTAGAACAATGCTTGACATACAGTAGACCCTTAATATGTATATGTGAAACAGTAAATGAATTTTAAGTGTCTCTTTACCTGTATCTTGATTGCAATAGTCCCTCACTAAGTATATGTATTAAATCAATGGATGTACAAATGACTGAATATTTTCTTGATTAGGCAAGCTGGAAGAAATCTCTCCCTCCTCTGAACTCACACAACACATCACTTTATAAATCAATACATTATTCTATCTTGTTCAATTCATTTACATATGCCATCACTCTTATTGAGTATAAATACTTAAAGATCAGCACCAAGGTTTCTCTCATCTTTATTTCCCACACAACATATTGTGTCATCATTATAGGGAGTGGTACTTCAATATTCTATTTGGTGATTGACTGACTGGATACATATATATCTACATACATATATACATACATGCATGACTGACTAAAAACAACAAAATCTGTCAGCATGTAAACTTCCACATACTGAAGACTGCTGAATTATTTTATACGTGTCCCAGATCTGCTATAGCTCTTCACCAAATCCTCCACTTGAGGTCTTAGGAAATCAAAAAACTTCATTTCTTCCCCCTGAGTAGTGATTACAAGAGGCAGCAAGTAGCAAAACACTCATGATACTCATGGGCCTGTTGGAATCCTTTTTGGCTACTAACTCACTTAATTTGGTGTAGTTTAGCACATTACATGATTGTTCAAGAGTACTATAAATGATGTCAGACACCATCAGAAACCACTTCAGAAAATCATTGCCTGTAGCCAGATCAAAAGGTGAACACCTGGAAACTAGCAGTGCTAGAAAAACAGAATAAATCATTTTTTCTTCTCCACCTCTTGGAGATTTGCACCTTTCCCCCCTAAAGAATGTCCATATTTCTTTTTTAATTTTAAGTTTTTGTAATGTATTTATAAAGCATTTGTACTATAATAAAACATTTTGGTACCTGATTGAAGAGAAATTATCCTGGGTTCTTGCACTGCTCTTTGCAATTCTTCTGGGCTATTTTCAGGTTGTTTATTTATTCGGGTTATTTAATTCTGATACCATTTTTCAGTAAGTATTAAAAAAAATACAAAGACAGTCGTATTTATCCAAATCACCATCCTGAATTTTCAATAGGTAAACTTTATTAACCAAAATATTTAAAGTGGACGTTAAAAAGCAATTTGGTAGTATTGGACTGCTTTAAGTATTTTAGTTTAGACAGAAGCAAGACTAAGAACAATGATACTTTTTTTTTTCTTTTTATCTCAAAAGGAAGTTCCAGTAAAAGCCAGGTTGGTGAGCTAGAGCTCTTATATAAATGAGAGTGCACCCGAATGTTAACTCAGTTATTTATTTCTTAGAGTGTTGTTACTCACTACTGCCTACTCTTTGTCTCAAGAAATGGTAAATGTAGTCAAGATGAGCTCATTTTGGTTGTCAGGGTGCCTGGGAAGGTAACTCACACTAGGTTACAAATAGGTTCAACACACAAGTATATGTGTCCACAGCAACTCCTGTAACCAAAGAGATACCAAGCTGGGCTTCCTTAAAGCCATGTGGGAAAAGAAAATGAGATGTGGGGAAAATTGAGATTTTGGGAGGTGCATTTTTATAGCTTGAACGTGGTTTATCTGAAATTTTGTGAACTTGATATGCTATTGTGTTAATGCATCAAATCTGCAGAGTTCAAAAAGAGATGGTTTGTTTGAAATTATGGCACCAAAATGTGTTTCCACTTAGGATTTTACAAAACAAATGCTTTGGGGATTTGGAGAAGGGTATAGCGAGGAAAGAAAGAGCCTTCACGTTTTAGTTTAGCCTTTGGTTCTGGGGACTCAGAGGAATTTGGTCCTCACATACTGTGACCATCACATCTGTCAGGCCTTTCTTGGATTCATCTCAGCCTTGAATGGAACATTCAGAAATGCCCAGGAGAGTTTTGTTCCTCTGAAAAAAATGAACCTACTTCACTCTGAAGATACTTCTTAAAATATCATTCCTTTCTTGAAATGTTACTAGACTAAAATGTATTATGAACTGCCATATTTTTCGTGTATGACAATACTTTTGCCTCAAATTGTTAGCCCCAAAATTGGGTCAGACATCATCTTATACACGGGGGCGTCTTATACACGGAAAAATACAGTTTAGTCAACTGATCGAAAATGTGATTGCTAGTAGCTACTTCTGTCTCAAGATATTTTTTTCTACTTTATATTAAATGACCTGCAATATAATAGGTAAGGAAAGTGTGTGTGTGTGTGTGTGTGCGTGTGTGTTAGGGGCAGAGACCCTTTGTTGTGGTTAATGTTCGCTCTTCTTCCTGGACCTGTATGAAACAGGATTCATTCATTCATTGCTCCATCTCCACACTAGCCACAAAGGGGAGGGAACAGGGACCTGTCAGAGGGAGAGCTGATGAGGGGCTATGTGGACTTGGAAAAACTCAGTTCTGTTAACAATACACACCCCTACCCTTCAGCATCCTTCCTCTACAGTTTACACCATTAGGCTTCAAAAGGCTGAAAGACAGACATATAAGCAGAAGTGTTTGGTAGGAATTTATTTCCTAAATGCTTCATTTCCAGATGCCCTTCAGAATTTTTTGGCACATTCGAGCATCAACTATCCTATTCATTGACCCTCTTTTTAAAAAGAAAATGTAAATTTATTTTGTTAAGGGGAGATTTCTTCTACTACCATATATAGATGTACTGCTTACACATATATTTTTATATTTATATGCTTTTATATATGATAGAAAGTAAATATATATTAGATAATATTTTTTATATTTATAATATATGGGTGTGTGTGTGTGTGCCAAAAAATGTATACTCATTTTAAGGGATGTTATGTGTGTATTACTTTTTGAAGTTGAATTGAATTATGGTAGCAGTGTGTAGTGTGATGTTCGCTCAAAAGATGGCATTAATCAAATGAATGCTAGTGTCACCATGTGACAGACAGGACAGTCAAAGAAAACAGAGGCAGCATGGTTGTGGTTGGAGGGATGCGAGACCATTGTGAAGTGGTGTTTGAAATTCAAGGATGTTGTGGAAGTATAACAATGGAGGTGTGAGGACGCAACAGAACCTCTAACACAACTAACAACTGCACACAATCGTGATCACTTTGAGACGCATGGTAAATTGAAATGGCATGTGCAGCGATACAAGTGGACACTTGGGTCAACGTTGCTCAAGCAGTAGTTTGCCATCATCAGAAGTGTCTGGATGCTGCTGGTCACCGCTTTGTAACTGCAGAAGTCAAACACATGACTTGTATTCATCTTTTGTTATCGGTATATACCGAGTATTACAATTTTAATACTGTTTTTTTCCTTTCTTAAAATGTGTATACATTTTTTGGCACCCTCTGCATATATTGTTCTGACATATCACATATATAAATATTCAGATGACAGTTTGCCACCTGAAAGCATCTCACTTTGGGAAACATTGTTCTGAAGTAGCCAAAACTAGAAAAGTTTTTTAAAAGAAAGGCAAGAGGTGTAGGAGAGAAAGCCCACACGATCCTACACATGGATATGGGGGAGTGGGGTGTGTGTGTCAGTGGATACACCCTTTCTTTGCTTAACAATTCCCTTCTCTTTTTCCATTTCCTTTTCTGTTCTCCCTGCCATGACTTTTCCCAGCATCCCTTCAAAAGCCACATGTTTCCTCCCTCCGGTCCCTCACCTTAGATACCTCACAGAGGTTGCAAGTAGTCCGTGTTTGCCAAAAAACTGGCACGACTCACTCATATACCCCACTCAGGGAGCACACACAGTCAATTAGAACAACCTTGCACCACTGCTGAGCAAAGGGTCCTCACATCCCACCCAACTTCCTGGTCCTCTGTGGCAGTGCGTGGCAATTACATGTGCTCATCAAAATACTGACGTGAAATCATGCTTTAAATTATGGTTAAGACTTGGACTGAAATTGTGAATTAAGGCAAACTTGCTATCAGAAAATGATAGGCTGTACCTTGTTAACCAAAAAATTCAAGGCTATATTTGATCACTGGGCCATTGTTCAGTCCTTCATTTCAGTTCAGCTCAGTACACAGAAAGCTGTGGCTGGATTTAGAAAGATGGCACTTCTCAGATACTGATGTATAAAAAAATGGAGTGTCATTTATTACCTTAAGTTGTCTTAATTCATCGGGAAATTGGCTGCACAATAAAACCAGAATTTTTTGTTTGTTTGTTTTCAGTTGATTTGCTTTTAAGATGAAGATTAGACCTAAAAGGTATGTCAGAAACAAGTAGTTTAAAAAGTGTTTTAAACTTAACACTTTTAAACTTAACATTTCTTTTCTGTCTAGCAAACTCACTGACACCTTGATGATTGGATGCATAAAACAGGATGTTTGTAGGATACAAGGATCCTGTTCTAGTAAACCATAAATAAACTTTCTGCTCATAAAAACAAAAAATTCCAGCAGCCAAAAGACAACTGACTCCAACCACTGTGGTCCTTAGTTTTCCCATTTGTAAAAGGAATGGGCCCAAAGAGAGGGCCACCAAACAGTATCCCAGCTCCAAATGTTTACAATCCCAAGATCCTATATTTTCCAAAGATATGAAACATTATGTTAATATATATTTTAAAGATTTAGTTTATTGTTTGAGAGAAGGTGAGAGAGACTGAGAGACAGAGAGAGAAGGGGGAGGGCCCAGAGCAGTCTCCATTGTTGTACATCACTAGTTGTGACATGGTTTCATTTCACACAGGGGGATGTGGGGCCACGTGGGGCAGGAACCCAACCAAGAGCCTCCCACATGGGAGGCGAGAACCCTTGATGATGAGCCATCTCAGCAGTTATCAGTTGCACCACTGTTCAGCACAAACTGGGCCCGGGAATGAAACCCCGGATCTCATGATTGCGAGGCAAGCGCTCAACCACTGAGCTATCCTG
>PVKE010003792.1:0-69389 GCA_004027555.1 Craseonycteris thonglongyai
TGAAAAGATCACATTTGCAGCAGAATTATGAGTTTATTGACCAAAGGTCAAAATAAGGGGAAAGGAAACTGAACCTTTCCTAGGGTCAGTGGAAGAAAGGCCTGCCATTGAGAATAGGAACAGAGGATTCTTCAATAAATGGGAAGGAGCCTAAGAGAAAGGTTGGTGAGTTGCAGCCTTTTGAAGTGCTCCCATCACTAATTATGACTGGAGAGCAATCAATCAGAAGTCGGAACAGACAAAACTTCAAGTGACTAGGACCTGTTTTCATGCAAATGTTTCTTGAAATGCAAACTAAGGAGGAAAAAAAGTTAAGAAAACAGCAAGAAAGGAGAGTTTCTTATTCAGCAACAAGGTCTTTGTACTAAAAAAAAGAAAGAAATCTGCAAAAGGGTGAGGGGAAAATCTTTTTACAGCAGGTTGCAAAGTAGATGGTATTCATCTACAACTCTCTAAATTCCACCTTTGAAACAATACTCTCAATTGGGCTTTTAAAACATTATTCTCCCAAAGTGAATAGACCTTATGAATGTCTTCACTCTATACAATACCAACAGAACAGTAACCTAGAGCCCACCAAAGCAAAGAAAATATTCTTTAAAGAATGGAACAAGTGTTCTGTGAAAAAACTGTATAAGGTCACCTGTTTAGGGTTTAGAAAAACAAAAAAGTAGATTAAAGATAGTCTACTTGACTCCAAAAATGGTTCTGTGAAACTGAATGTTACTTCATTGTGGGCTGTATGAAATGTGTTCTGTTCTGTTCTGTTCTGTTTAATGCTGAGGTTAAAAGCAGTAGTCAAACCATGACAGCGAGGAGCTTTCTGCTCTGTTATATTGCAGCTCACTTATTTCTCTCCAAATATTAAACAATGCCAAAAAGACTTTTAGTTATTTGGGATGAGATCCATTTTCATTTTACTCTTGTCCTTTTTTGGTTGTGAGATGACAGTTTAATATTCCAGGCTCCAAACGAGAGCTTGGCAAACAGATTTAAAAAAAAAAAAAAAAAAAAAAGGTAAGTTAAATGCTGTAGGGAACAAAAAAAGGTGGGCCGTTAATTTTTTCGCTAGAAACTGTGTAACTGGTGCTAAAGATAACTAGGTTTATCATCTATTTATCTCATATAGTTCTTGGAATTTTCTAGGACACCATAGTAATTTTACATACGAAATTTTATTAAAATTAGTTAACCCTTAATTTTTTGTGTAAAAATTGATAGGTTATATTTTATTTCAGCATCTATTAAAAGTTGGTTTAATTATTTGGAATTAAGTGTAGGATAATGACTAAAAGCACAAGTTCAGAATCAGATTCAAGTTTGACTCACTCATGACTCAAATTGTGTTACCTTGGGAACTTTATTTAACCTCTCTAGTTTTCTCATTGTTTAAAGTGATGATGTTAATAATTCCAAATTTATTGTCCTTTTCTGAAGATTAAGTAGTATAAACCATATCTAAAACTGAAACATAATAAACTTTTAGTAAATAGGAGTCATTATTGTGGTTAAATAAAGATTTTTAAAGGTTTCCTTGGCTGGGTCACCTTTTCATTCACACATGATATATTATTCTAGGCATTTCTATGCTTTATGTCACTGCAAATAAATACTAGTCCAAATATGTGGATAACATTATAACTAGCTCAAAGAATAAAATACAATACTTTACCCAAAGGATGGCCTTTTGAATACACCTAACCTTCTTAAGAGCTGGAAGTTCTGAAGTCCCCTATCACAATTCTTATGCAAAAAAAAAATCATTTGCCCTGTTGCCTTAACACCAAACATGGTAGGGAAAGCAGTCTGTTAGTGACTAGCTTCAAAGCTTTCTTACAAATCCTAGTTTAAAACAACAACAACAACAAAAAACTAACCAGAAGATAACGCAGCTCTGAAATGCTGTGCCATTGATATCTTTGTCATTCACTTAAGGAAATGTTAAGTCCAGCTTCCTTCTAGGTATAATGGCCTTGGGTAAAAATATCTCTAAAATAATCTTCTCTTCATTGTTTTATTCAGAAATAATGTGGGACATCTAATATATGTGCCAAGCCCTAGGATAGATCTGGGGCTGTGGGCAATAAGGATTGAAATCTTGCTCCTGACTCATAGAATTCATTGTCAAAGTGTATGTGTTGGGGGTGGAGACAAAGAATTAACAGGTGTTGCTAATATAGTGTATGTAATAAATTTTACAATGGGGAAATATAGAATACCCTAAGAATACATTTGCATTCAATTTCTGACAAAATGTTAAATAATGGCTGGGCTTTAATCAACCAATCAATGCACATTGAGAACTAGTGTTAGCGGTAGGAGGTGTTTTTCACAGTGTGTAAGTGATAGAAAGTATCCCCTTATGATTTCCACTGGGCCTCCTCCCAAGCCACATCAAGTAAACAATCTAAACAGAAATAGCAATCTTTCTAAGCAAATGTGGCTTCAGGCTGAGTTCCCTAGAATATTCACTTTTCTACCAGTTGTCATTCTTAAATCCTTCCCATATAGAAATCAAATACAGCCATAATATTGTGCCTGTATAATGAAAAAAAATAAGAATAATTACAACTGAGTGTCAACCCTCAAGGACTTTTGGTTATAAATTTACTTGCAGAAATTAGTTCAATCCCAAATATGAACTCAAATTCTCACCACCAGAGTAAACAGAACTCTTGAGCAGCTAAATATTTACCAACTCTAGCAACAGATTTTTTTTAGGAAAATGTGTCAAATCACATTAGTGTTAACTTAGTGCTAGCTCTTTGGAAGTTGTGACAATGCTTGTTTGATCTAAGTTTGTTTCTTAGCCTCTGGTTATCTGTAATTAAGTCTATCCTCACCAATTAACAAAAAAATCCACCAAATTTTTAAGATGGAGGAGGAGAATAAATTTTAATTATGCTGCTGATCTTTTCTCTGAAGAACTCCACAGATATGTTAAGAATCTATCTACACAGGAGGAGACTAGCAATTGATGTTCTGATGATTCTTTCATTAAAATCAGGGAAGAGACATTGCACCTTCCCCTTGCGGGCATTCTGATCCCAATCAATGGGAAGGGGTCTTGGCTCATTGACTAGTTGCCCTTTATCTGTTATAAAGGCAAGAGAAAACATGCATATATATATATATATATATATATATATATATATATATATATATATCATTTGGTATTTCTGGCAGATATTTTTATCTCAATTTGGTACATCTAGCCACTTGCAAGGATTGAAATGAAGATGAAATAGATATGGAATTCATGCATATATACATATGACAGCTGTCTGAAAAAAAAATGCAGCCATAAATGCCTCTATTTTTTGTATTACATGGCTGGATACTTTCCAGATAGTTGTTTCATATGTATTAATATATACCACCAAAAAATGATATCCTTAAACAAACTTAAATTTTCCCTGGAATAAGGTAATAATAGGTGACAAATATAATTTATACAAAAAGTTGTACACGCTCATGCACACACACACACACACACACTGGTGAAGGGCTTAAACTGGTTATGAGAGAAGTAGAAAACATAAAGAAAGTAGTTTTGTTTTTTTTTTAATTAAGAACTCAGTTAAGAAGCCCTCTTCAAGTCCATTACATGAGGTATTGAATATGAAGTGGTAATAACTTAGAAATTAACAGGAGAAAGTCTTAAAAATATTAAACAATAGAATAGAGCAGTGAAATATGTAGAAGACAGAAAAAATTAATTTTCTTTTCACAAAGTTCTAATTAAAAACAAAAGTTCACTTCGATATCAACACACTTTTTCACACTTATATAATATTTAAAAGATAAAAATTAAACAATTTTATGTCATGGAATTATAAAGTACTTCTTATATACTCTCATAGTTTAAAGGCAGTGCTTCTTTTTCTTAATTGAGGTATAATTGACATATAACATTATATTAGTCTCAGGTGTACTAATATATTGTACATGTTTCATTATGTGAAACATAATGATTCAATATTTGTCTGTATTGCAAAATGATCACCACACTAAGCTTACTTAACATTTGTCATCATACAAAGTTACTATTTTTTTTCTTTGTGATGAGAATGTTTAAAATTAACTCTCTTAGCAACTCTCAAATATATGAGTACAATACAGTATTAGTAACTATATTAGTATTAGTATTAGTCACCATGCTGTATATTACATTCTCCTGACTTACTTTATAGTTATTAAGAGAAGTTTGTACTTTTTAACCCCTTTACCCATTTTTCCTTCCACCAACCTTCTCATTACTCCACCTTTAGCAACCACCAATCTGGCCTCTGTATCCATGTACTTAACTTTTTGTTTGCTTGCTTGCTTATTTTGTTTGGGGGTTGTTAGTTTGTTTATTTTTAGCTTCCACGCAAATGTGAAATCATACAGTATTTTTTTTTCCTTGTCTGACTTATTTCACTTAGTATAATTAAGGTCTATTCATATTGTCACAAATGGCAAGATTTCATTTGTTTTACAACTGAATAATATTCATCCATTCATCCATCAATTAATATTTAGGTATTTTCATTGTCTTGGCTATTGTAAATAATCCTGTAATGAACCTAGGAGTACACACTCATATATCATCCCCCATCACCACTACCATTTAGTTATATTTTTAAATATTTTAAAAAGATTTTTATCTTATTGTTTTGACAGAGAGAGAGAGAGACAGAGACAGGGCGAGACAGAGAGAAGGGGAGGGCCCAGAGCAGTGTCCACAGTTGTACATCATAAGTTTTCAACATGGTTTTGTTCCACACAGGTGGGCTGGGCCACAAGGGGCAGGAACTAGGCTGGGGGCCTCCTGCATAGGAGGCACAGCATTCCAGCCAGAGGCCAAACCAGGGGGCAAGAACCAAATTGGGGGTTTTCCATATGGGAAGCACACCCCAGTTCAGCATATGGGTCCACACAGGACAGAGTCAGGATTCAATCCTCTGTCCCCAGGGCTGCTAAGTGAGTGCTTAACCCTCTGAGCCATGCTGGCTTCCCCAATGTTTTTAATTTTTCTGATAACTACCCAGAAGTAGAATTGCTAGATCATATGGTGTTCTATTTTTAACTTTTTGAGGCACCTCCATACTGTTTCCCATAGTGGCTGCACCAAATTGCAATCCCACAAACAGTGCACAAGGGTTCCCTTTTCTCTACATCATCACCAGCACTTGTTCTTTCTTGTTTTTTGTTTGTTTTGTTTTTGTTTGTTTGTTTTGTTTTTGTTTGTTTTTGTCTTGTTTTGTTTTTAATAACCATTGTAAGAAATGTGAGGTGATAATCTCATTGTAGTTTTGTTTTACATTTTCCTCCCAAGATGTGATTATTGACACTGCTCTTCTTCTCATGGACCTGTTGGCCATCTATATGTGTTCTTCAGAAAAATGTCTATTCAGGTCTTTTGCCCATTTTTTAATTGAATTCTTTGGGGTCCTTTGCTATTATGTTGTATAAATTCTTCATATATTTTTAATATTAACCCCTTATCAGATATATGATTTGTAAATATTTTCTGCCATTTAATGGGTTGCTTTTTCATTTTATTACTGGTTCCCTTTGCAGTACAGAAGGTCTTTAATTTGATGTAGTCCCCTTTGTTTATTTTGGCAGTGTTTCTTTAGATGAAGGCAGAAAAACAGTATATAATTGAGACATGTGATGACACTGGTGAGTTCAAGTGACTTGAAAGCTGTTGCTTTAGAGCAGTATCAAAGAAGCACCCAAGGCCAGAGGTCTTAGAGGTTTCTGCATTGCTTCAAAATACTCTTGGGTTGCAAGATCACACACAAATGAGATTAACCCCATGTGGCATTTAAATTGGGACAATATTCAAAAAAAGCTCAAGATTTTATCTAGCAATAACTGAAAGAAATGTCAATTAAGGATTTAGGATAAAATATTGCTCCTGAGTTGAACTGAATAAAATAATAACTATCCTGGGTTGGGTTCCCAAAGAAATAAACTTTGAAATAGAGATTAGCAAGGATGATGTTAATTAGAGAGTGTGCTTGGAGTCAACAGATTCAAAATAGGGAGAAGTCACGGTGGGATACAGTCTCAGCTGAAGCTTCAGCTAATCCTCCCAGGTGTTCTAAGATGGTATATAAACCTATAGAGCTGCCTCGAGTAGGAGCAGTGCTTGGGCCTTACACCTCTGTGCCAGTCAGCCTTTGGAAGTGGCTGCCCTGGAAAGGAGTCATAATCTTTAGCCAGATCATTCTCTTCAACTGAGGTCACTCCTTGGAAGTGCTGACAGTGGAGGTCTCTCTTCGGGCAGCACACCCACCAGCTGGAGTCATAATTATTTCTTACCTGAGAGGTGCTCCTAGGAGCACATCACAGATCCACCAGGATGGGTAGATACAAACTATTGTAAGAAATCCTATACTGATGGATCTGAGGAGTGAAGAGTGAAACAGAGAAAGGTTTTCTGAAGGTGTAAGAGGAACACTGCAATACGGTGCACTTTGGAAGTCAAGATTTAAGAAGTAAAACACAACAGATGTAATATCTGCAGAAAGTTTAAGTTTAAAGAACAAGCAAAGGACATTGAATTTGGCATAACAATGATTAATATATATATTTTTAATGTTACCATGTACCAGGAGAGAAAATAGAAGAGAATTGAGAACTGTATTTGGCCAAAAGGGATATTGTTGAAAAAGAAATAGGAGCTCCTGTGCACTATTGGTTAACATGCTGTACTTCTATGAAAAGAAAGCATAAAGATGGAAAGTTATTATACTAAGAAAGGAAAGAACAGGAAGCAATAGAACATGTTCTCATTTAAGAATTCACCTACCATTACTAATCTCCTACATCGATCTGATTTCATCCAACACAAGAAGTAAATACTGCTAAAACCAAGAAAAAAATTAATTAAACTGACTCAGTAATGTGTTCATTTCATATGAGAAAACCTAACAAAAATAATTTTTTCCACTACCATAAATTTTATGATGAGAATCCTCTGGAAAAGTTCCAAGTCCTTTATGTTTTGTTTGAGAGGATCAAGAAATGTTTTTCTAGATATCCACTTAAAGTTCAAAAATTCTGTATGCAACTTTATAGTCTGATAAACATTAGGCTGCAGTGTTTCTAGATTAAGCCTTAGATACAGTGAGTGTCTTCGTGCAGTTGGAAGCCCACTTCTATGCTAGTACATAAATAAATACCTTTTTTAAAGTCACATATGACTTGACAGCATTCTTGATGGCATATTGCTAAAAAAATGCCGAATATCCTCAAGAAAGATGAAAGACACAGAAATATTGATCAATTATTATGTTAAAGATGCTTATGTTCAGATGTTTGCCTGCAATATACCACTTCTTTTCACTCCAAATCTGAGTTTTTTCATCTTATCAATAACATTTCTGTGTTTTAGTTTTCCAAATAACATGCCCAATGCTATAGAGTCTATAAGGAATAGAACTAGGGATTATTAAATGACTGAAAGGATGACGGTTTGATTCCTTCTTTCATTCAACAAGTATTGTTATACATCTGCTTGTTCCATCATTGGAACTCAAATCTCTCCGATAGTAAAGCTCATATCCTAAATTCTTATTGTCATGATTATTTTTACATATTTATGTTTGTACATGGTAATATTTGCAAAACAAATTCACAATAATTCCAGTTGGCTTTCTGGGATGATGCCTTGAGGTGGAATGACCCAGGTGGTCACCACTGCTCCCCAAGGTTCAGTTACTCCATAGCATGTGCACTGAGAGACTCCAAGAACAGTGCTTGGAACTGTGAAGACTAATAAAAATTACATTTTAAATGATTTATATAGCACAAAATAGTCACTCAGTACTGAACAACTATGATGGGTTTTTTCCTCTATTTTTAAAACAATATTTCTCAATTGAAAAAAAAATAAGAAAGAGTGGGTAGATTATACTGTGTTAGAAGAAGATAAACAGGGAAACCAGGATGTCTCAGTAGGATAAGCACTCGTTTGCAGCCCCAGGGACCGAGGATTGAATCCCAGCCTCCGCCCATGTGAAACCATATACCGAACTGAGGTATGACCCCTAGTTCGGTTATTGCTAGGGCCCGGTTCCCACCCTGTGCAGCCCCTGCCCACCTGTATGGAACAAAACCATGTTGAAAACTGATGACATACAACTATGGAGACTGCACTGGGCCCTCCCCCTTCTCTCTGTCTCTCTGTCTCTATCAAAACAATAAAATAAATCTTAAAAAAAAAAGATAATCAACCAAAGAAAAAAGAGAGATTTCTCTCATTTTCTTAATTATTGGCTAACTTCTATGGACAAGACAAAAAAATTTTTTGGTGCCAAGCATCTACATTCAACTCTTATTTAAATTATTGGAGCATTTTTCTAAGATCTGTTAAATTAATCAATCAAAGAGGCCAATAGATTGAACTGGTTCTAATACCTGTGCAGCCTATGTAAACAAATCAAAATGTAAGCCTTCAAATGCCTCAGGGTTAAAAAACTGAAACCTAAGGACAACCAATCACAAAAGCAACTACTTAAGCTATAACCAACCAAATAATTTCCTTGCTTTGCTTCCATCTCTTCTCTATAGAAGTCTTTCCCCTAGCTTCTGTTGGTGAAGCGCTCCTAACCACTTGGGGTTTGGTACTGCCCTACTTGAGTCACTTTTTGCTCAAATAAACTTCAAATTTTTAATATGCCCCTGTTAACAGATCAGTGGTCTCTGACTCAATTCTTTTTTTTATATGTACCTACTGGGTAACAGAAGTCCATTGCTATCTTAAAGTTTATGCAGTTAAGTTATGTAATGTATAGATAACTATGCTTTTAAAAACATATGATTTATAACTAATATAAAAAATAACTTGCTAGAGGAAAATATGCCCTATTTTCAAAGATCTTAGTATCAGTGTTGTAGGTAGAATTAAATTGGCAAAGTCTATATTTAATCAGCTTTAAGCAGAAAATATAGACCTCATTAGAGTTGCCTGGGTTGTTTCTACAGTACAAATAAAGTGATGAATTAGTAGAATATTTATTTTGGACAATATTTGGTATATTTTATCCTATTGTTTTCCAGTGATCTTTTCAGTAGCATGTGAACACACAGAAGTTAACTCAAATAATTGAAAATATTCTCATGTAAAGAAAGATAAATAGATACTTCTGCATAAACCATTAATTTTCACAGGCATTTATATGCATGTTTATTTTCAATAATACTTAAGAATTAACTAATGTTGATCAGTGATTTAATAAATTAATAGGTTGGTACTTATGTTAACATTATAACCTTCTGCTTATGTTTTCTTCACAAATACTTTAAGTAGCTTTTTAAAATGTTTGGTGCTTCACAAAGGTAAAATAGTAATAATTAAGCAAGAAGTAGATTAAGGATTAATCCTGTAGACAAATAGGATCAAAATGTACCTCAGTATTTTTTCCTTGGCAAAGAGACACATTTGTAGAAATATGGAAGAGCATTTTCTTGGAAATGTCCCATTTGACATAAAGATAATTTGTCACGAGTACTTGGTTTAATAGGAAAAGCATACCTGACCACTGAAGCCAGTTCCCTTCTTCTTTCGTTGTTCCATGAGCATGATGGTAAGTAGAAGATAGACACTACATAGCAAATTTTTTTTTTTTAAGTATATGTCCTCTCCTGGTACTGCTGGTGGTGAGCAGTCAATGCATAATATACTTTCAATTAATAGCAAATGAGGATTAAAAAGGAGAGATTTTTAGTTAATGTAACATTACATGCTCTGACAATGTAGATAATTATTTTTCAAAAGGATAAGGAGAATAAGGAAAACAAATGAAAAAATAATTGCTTATAAGATTGGTGGTGATTGTATTATTATAGAATCTTTACCCTGAGACAATTATGCATGTGATATGGAATAAAGGACATGAGAAATTATGGGATATTTTTATTCCGTGATCCACTGTGTCCTTGAAAAACTGGAATTTTCATTTTCAAAGGAGATATAGACACAATGTAAAACAAATTAAGTAAACAAACAAACAAAAAACTGTATTCTAAAGTATTAGTAAAAGTTTATATTTTATCTTTAATATGCATTTATATAAAATGTATTAGTTTTGTCCATTATATTATATGAACTCTGTCCACTGAAAATATATTTTAAAATGATCTGCCAGTTGTAATGAAAAAAACAAATATTATACACCTCCCAGTGGCAGGGGGTAGGGGGTGGGGTACACACACAATAAAAACAAAATACTACCTATAGTCTTACTAAAAAAATTAAACCTAAGCTAAATTTGGAATAAAGAACATGAGTTTAACTTTGTCATGCTGTGTGCTACACAGTGAAACAGCATAGTAACTATCTGAAAATAGGATGCTGAAGGCTTTGCAAAACTAGAAAAATATTTGAGGGTACTTCTTAAGGAGTAGTTGATGAAGCAATAAATATTATGTTAATGAGTTGCACGTTAAGAGAAATAGCTGAGTTCCAAGGTACAAACCATTAGAAATCATCAAGAATCAAAGCATGAATACATAATAATAATAAAGGAGATCCACTGGAAATTTCAGAGAAGGAGTAAGTGATGTTTAGAAGTAAGACCAGGGGAATCATAAAAGGAGAAAGTTTAAAAAGGCAAACTTCTTGAGGTACCAGTTTTCAGCCAAAGAGTTAATCGTATACAAGATAGTGATCAGTCTCATGGCCTTATTATAGTGGAATGTTAATAACAATTGCATCTTAAAATTGAAAAAAATAAGTTTAAAAAAATGCTAGAAACTTCATTTGCACTTTAAATTTAAATAGCAACCACAAAAAAAAAAAACCTTTGTAAATGTACAACATGCGATTATTAATACCCTCATTTTCCAAAGAAGAAAACTGACACACAGAGATTCCAAGTTACTTTGGAAATCCCAGTTCTTTGTTGGAAGATGAGAATGAAGCCAGTTTTTAAAAAATATCATTAGCACTGGGATCTATTTTTTAGACCACTTCCTCTCTATACTTTAACACTGACTAGGATATTGATGGATTCTCTTATATGTATGTATCAGTTATCAGTGTCTATTAAGGAAGAAATTGAATATTCACAGCTTGATTCTATTAATAGAAAACATGAAGGAAACATCATAGCAAGATGAACAATAGAGGGTGCCCTCCACTTTGAGCATAAGATGCATTGACTAATCATTTCCTGAATCATTACTAAGTGATGCTTCATAAAATTCTTGGCAACTGAATCTTTTAAACCGCAACAGATGTGAAATGCTGAGTAATATACTTCTTTATTTTTTCCCTAAAGGCAGTTGCTATTCCAAGTATCAAACTCAAAGCAAAGGCAAGCTGACTATACCCAATTAAATTTTCAATACCAATGGAAAGCCTTATACAATATCTGGAGATGTTAACAAAAAAAAAGTCTTTGTAAAATGAAATTAGCAGCTACTTGGTATTAACTGATTTTAAGAATGAGGGGCACAAATCAGGTTCAGTGGCTCCACCAGGCATCCTGTAGACCTAGGCTGAAGCAGGCCCACTGATCCTTTATGATTCTTCAAACATGCTAATTCTTCTTTCTCACTAATAACTGATTATATACATCATTAATTTAGTAGCCCAAGCTAGACACCTGGACACATCTAAGGTCTCTTGACTCATTTAACCCATCTCCAAGTTACTCCTATCCCTGCTGTCCCAGTTGAGCCCCTGTCAGAATCCTTGGTCACATGGCTACATGAGTTGTCTAGGCACAGGCTGCTTTCAGTCAGAGTCTAACACATACTCCTGTAAGTCCTTCCTCTCTGCCTCTTCTTTCTCATCACCAACTGCAAGTCTTAGCTACCTTCTCAGAGCTGAAGACTCAGAGGAAATGTAACTTCCAATGTGAAATTGTTTCAATATCTCAAAAAGTATTTCCTCTCACGGAGTTTACACTTAAAGTCACCTAAACAAATAATTTCAAAGCAACATCATGTCTCTGATGCTAGTTTGCAACCAACATAGGGCAGTGACTATATCATAATTACTGCAATCTAGTCAAGACATGTCCTTTATTAGTTGTTAAATGTTTCTTCTATCAAAAACCTTTAATAGCTTTTTGAGACTATACAAAATCAAGTCCAGGGGCCTTTGGTTTATCAAAACTCTAAATAAGTGGTCCCTAATCTATCTTTTCACTCACATCTCTCTTAGCCTTATACCTGCCTACCATTTTACTAGTATTAGAAACATGGCTTTGTTTTTTAACTTTCAGAAGTGTTCTGGGGAAGCTGGGATGGCTCAGCGGGTTAAGCACTCACTTTGAAGCCCTGGGGACTGAGGATCAAATCTCGGCCCGGCCCATGTGGCCCCACATGCTGAACTGGGGTGTGCCCCCAGTTCAGTTCTTGCGGGGGCCTATGTGGGAGGCTCCCAGCCCAGTTCCTGCCCTGCACAGCCCTGCGCCCACTTGTGGAGTGAAACTATATGGAAAATTAATGTTGTCAACTATGAAGACTGCTCTGGGCCTTCGCTTTTCTCTCTGTCTCTCTCTGTCGCTGTTTCTCTGTCAAAAATAAAAAAATAAATAAAATAAAGTGTTCTTACTTTCACAGAATGCTGTTATTATTTAATTGATATATTTTCCTATGATATTCTTCCTGATCTCTATTCAACTCAATCTCCTAACTTTCTGATTGCTGAAGTCTTCCTCATCTTCTATACACAATTAAAATCTTGCTTCTTCTGTGGAAATGTCTTGAATTTACCAGTAAGAATTATTTTTCTTTTTTCTCTGTGTATCAGAATAATTCATATATACTTTGTTTAAAACAGAAAACACAGAATACTATATGTTTTGTTGTGGAACCAAATATAGCCTAAAATCACAGCTCCCAACAAAGTTTATTTCTTGCTTATAGAAAAAGAAAACAAACAAACAAAAAAAAACATGATGTGACTTTGGTAACTTTCCAGGATAGCTGTTCTCTGTAAAATGACTTCATTAGTCACCAGCTGTTTTCAAATTGTCTCCACCATGGCAAAGTAAGGCCTCGTCAATCACCTCAGAAGCGGAGAAAAAGCTCTAGTGTTGTGTGTGGGCTTTTGCTGCCTTGTCCAGAGGGACCTGCTCAAAGTCAATAGCTAAAGTTAGTCACAGGATCCAACTTAATGCAACTGCACCTAAAAAGAGAGGGTGGCTGAATATTAGAGAGCACTCATACTCAGTACCAGAGAGACTTGTTCACATTATAAATATTTATGTGTTTAGTTGTCTACTTTGCAAGACTGTGAGCTCCTTGAGGGAAAACCCATTATCTTCTTCATTTCTGTACCCCAGAAAAGCAGGAAGTACCATGTGTTGAGTATGACATCAATGAATTATTAGATTGAATTGAACTGAATTAGATCACAAGGGGTAGAAGGCTGTGCTTACCTTTGAGGAGAAGAAAGAACTTATGTTCTCTACTCCCTTAGCATGTTACATTCACACAGTCATATAAAGAAAGCTGTAACTTTAAGAGAGTCAGCAAGGACTATGAAGTCAGACTCCCCAGCTGCAAATCTTGGCTCTCTTATTAGCTGCATAGTTTTGGGGAAATTATTTAATGTGCCTGTGCACCAGTGTCCTCAAAAGGTTGCTTGGGATGCCAGGATGGCTCAGCAGGTTGAGTCTTCCAGCCCTGGGGTCTGAGGATCAAGTCATGGCCTCAGCCAATGTGGACCCATATACGAGAGAACCCTGGCCTGATTCCTGCCACACACTCACCTGTGGAATGAAACTATGTGGAAAACTGATAATGTACAACTATGGAGACTGCTCTGGGCTTTCTCCCTTCTCTCTGTCTCTCTCTCCCAAAAAACAAAAACAAAAACAATAAAAATAAATCTAAAAAAAAGTTGCTATAATCATTAAATAAGTTAATCTGTGTAAAAATATGAGAACAGTGACTAATTTGTGAGTACTCAACACTTTAGATATGGTATATAAAAGATATATCAGTAGTGATTACACAGGCAATGCTCAATTGAGCCTTCAATAAATAGGTTTTCTTGTTAGTTGAATAATATATTAACAAAATGTAGCCTAAGTTTAATCCAACAATCCAAAAATTAAAGGTACCTGACTTCTATGAGAAGAGGAAGCTAAATATAGCACAAAGATAACAAATTAAAACCAAAGCAGGAGTAACGGGTGAATAAGGAAGATAAATGCACCCAAATATCATGGCAAAGTTTACAGGTTACTATGCAGTCAGTAGAATGTGGTGGTTAAAGTTTCCACTCTAACAGCCTACTCTGGGTTTGAACCCAACTTTGTCCCTTACTCATTTAGCAGCTTCAGGTAAGTTTTTGCTCTTGGAGTCTGTTTTCTCATTCATAAAATAAGAATAGTCATACTTGGTGATCACTGCTGATTACTTATCCACAGCCATTCTACTGTCTTCTCCAGCTTGCACCCCTCCACACTTAGCACATCTCTCTCTCTAACAAATACACGCACTCACGCATGCGCGCACACACACACACACACACACACACCCCTTTCCTATTAGGCTGCCTTTCATTCTAGCGGCTCCAAATATCAGATACTCACTCTCTCACTCCTCCTGTAGTCAGATTATGGTCATATGACATAGTCTTGGTTACATGGACTGAGAAAAATAACAGAAGGTCTTCTGAGAAGGGTCCTTGCCCCACCAAACTATAATATATTCATAGACAAAAAAAAATTCTAGTCTTGTTTGCTTGGTATGGTCATTCCCAAGTGTGATATCTGCAGTTGTTTCAGTCATGTGACCATGAGGGAGGGATCGCTGACCCATTAAATACACCAGAGCAGACAGATGGACAGTCTGAGCCTTTGAGGATACCATTACCCTAGGAAACTTCTCTTCTATATGCTTATTGTCTGTCATTTTTAGTTGGCTATTTTAGTATTTGAGTTGAAACCACCACAAGGTTTTATATCAATTGAGATAATATGGGTGAAGTACTTTTCCGAGGCACAGGCCTCGGAACAGGAGTGAGTTTTAATCTAGTGCTGGTCACGTAACTGTGGAGAAACTGCTTCAAATCTCTGTGCCTCAATTGCCTCGCCTGTAGAACAGTGTTTCCCATCCCATGTAAACAGTATATCTGGTCAGCCTAAATTGAAGCCCTATATGTTATTTTAAAAATACACAGGAAAATGCTGCAGGATACTGCAGCATGAGCCCTAGGGCAGATAGAGTGATAATATCTGTCAGAGAAGGGGCGTTCTGGAAAAACCACAAAATCTCAAAAAGGGGAGAATCAGCAACAGGTCTAGAGTCTGGCAAATAGGATCAGGTAGGAAAGCCAGCTGGATAGAATGCAAGGTTTCATATTCTAAACCCCTAGACCAGGGGTGGCGAACCTTTTGGCAACTGAGTGCCAAAGTTTATGAAATAAGAGTATACTCGCTGGACTCGCGTGCCAACCCATCGAATGAGATAGAGGTATCGATTATTTTTATGTCTATAAGAGCATAAACAATAATTTTTTAAATGGTATTCACAGCTCTGTGTGCCGAAATAATTGCTCCACGTGCCACTTTGGGCCCGCGTGCCATAGGTTCGCCACCCCCGGGCTAGGGGCTACATGGATAGAAAGGAGGCAGAGAAACTCCAATATCCAGAACTCAATTCCATCATCATATATTTAGCTCTTCCTCCCTCCTCTCCTCTCCTCCTCCCTGCTTACCCTCAGGTAACCACTAAACTATTGACTGTGTCCATGAGGTTTTGTTTCTCTGTTGCTTTCAGTTTTATGTTCCACATACGAGTGAAGTCATGTGGTTCTTAGCTTTCTCTGTCTGACTTATTAATTATATATTACTTTAAAATGTATCTATCCTTTTTTAAACGGTTTGTTTTATTGTTTGAGAGAAGGTGACAGAGAGAGAGAGAGAGAGAGAGAGAGAGAGAGAGAGAGAGAGGACGGGCAGAGCGGTCTCCATAGTTGCACATAGTTGTGACATGGTTTCATTCCACACAGGTGATATGGGGTCAAGCAGGGTGAGAACCAAACAGGGGCCTCGTGCATGGGAGGCAAGAACTTTCACCACCGATCCATCTCAGTGGTTACCAGTTCTGCCAGAGCTCATCAGTGGGGTTGTGCAGGCCAGGGCCAGAGTTGAACCCTGGACCAAAGCAAGTGCTCAACCACTGAGCTATCCCTGCATTCCTATAACATGTTTATACTTTAAAATTTATTTTTTTGAATATACTTCTGTTCAGTGTTGTGTGTGCTTGTGCTTTATTTTTTCACCAAACAAAAAAGGTGAAGGGAACAGTGTTATAGAAAAGGTCTTTATTTTCCATCACAAGACGTTCAAATTAAGACTACATATAGTCAAGTGATCCTTGGCAAATCATATTATATTGTTCCATAACTAAAATGTTACAACTGAGGGATAAGTTATTGTATGATCTCAACATCATATATATCATAGGCTTGTCTAAAATTGGGTCTTAATTTCCAAGGTACAAGTATCAACTTCACTGATGATTATCAGAGCTGCCATCTTTTACAACTTGAGGACATCATCCTACTTGCAATTGGTTTAAATCAATTTCCTGGAGCTAAACTTCACTATTGCTCTGAATTATTTAGAATGTCATCAAATTATAGGACATTGAAACTAGAAGCTTAAAATTCATCTAATGTAATGCACCCATTTTGTTCATGAAGAAACTAAGACTGCTGAAGTCACACAGTTACTGGGCAAAGCACAAACTAAAGAACAGATTTTGTGACTCGTGTCCAATAAAGACAAATTCTCTATCTCCCTCTTTCATCACAGTTTTTTCTACTCTCTCTACCTTGCTCACTACACTGTAATTACATTATAAGAGTTAGATTCCAAGGGTAAGTGTCCCTATAGAACCAGCAGAAGTGCTATAGCCATTTATGACCTAGTTTCAGAAATCATAAAGCATTACTTCTACCACAGTTAAAGTTCATCAGGATTCAAAAGAAGAGAAAACAGGATAAACCTCTTGTTGGAAGGAGTATTATAGTCACATTGAAAGAAGAGCATAAGGAATAGGAGATGTTGTGATTGTCTTTGGAAAATACAATCTGTCACGGATTTTACACATCTAATTTTATTCCTTCCTAAAATTTTACTAAAGCAATAGTAAATTTATTTCCCACCTCAGGCCTACACCCACAAACACAGGGAGAATGAAAGAAGAAGCAACATTAACAACATTTTAGAAGCTGGAAAGCAGATGTTCAACTGGCAAAGGACTTCACAGACCCCAGAAAGCTGAATTTTAAACTAGCAGCAAGGAAAGCTAAAAAGTCATCAGATTTCTAACACAGAATCCCCAAAAGGCTAAGGACATGGTAGCATCAGAAAACTTTATAAGTAGAAGGAAAGACCTAAAACAAAGAGGATTTTAAGTTGCAGTCAAATCTCTAGATCCTGTCCCCAGATTTAGGCAGCTGAATGACTGCTCCTCTCAAATGCTTGCCCAATAATAGATGCGAATTCCCTTGAGGGAATGAAGCAGGGAGCATTTTGAACACCTACAGAGTTGAAAGCAGAGATAAAATGACAGAAAAAGAGGAGAATTAAATATGAACACTGGGACTGAAAGCCCCAGCTCTCCTTCCTAAGAACGAGCAGCTTGGCCCTCACCCTTTCCAGGGGTGGCGAACCTGTGGCACGCGTGCCCAAAGTGGCATGCAGAGCCATTATTTCGGCACGCGGAGCTGTGAATACCATTTAAAAAATGATTGTTTCTGCTCTTATAGACATAAAAATAATCGATACCTCTATCTCATTCGATGGGTTGGCAGGCGAGTCCAGCGAGTATACTCTTATTTCATAAACTTTGGCACTCAATCGCCAAAAGGTTTGCCACCCTTGCTAGGCAGAGAACTAGAAACACTCACTGGGGAATCTCACCACTTCAAGATAACGTATCTAGAGTTGCATCATCCTGCTGTGATGTTCACAGATGACAAGATCCACTCGTGTCTCAGTTTCCAATCAACCCTTTCAGTCCTCTTGAATTACCAGGTCTCTGAGAAAAGCCTCTAATGTGAAAAGTAGAAAAAACAGAAAAGCAACTTGGAGGAAACATACTGTACAAGAGGCAAGAGAGCTTTAAAGCTATTTGTTTTTAATATCCACTGAGATGTGGCTACTGCCACTGTGGAGAACAAGGACAGGACGCTACAATAACAGGAACATTCTGAGAACCAAAAGAGCTCTAGCATCCTAAAATATGATAGAAGATAAGGGTTAAAGGATCTCTTTTTAAAAAGTAGAACAGAGTAGTGAGTACATGGCAGTGAACTGCAGGTCATTTGATTTGAAAGAAGATAACGCATTTCAGCTGGTACTCTGGAAAACTGAGTTAATAAAATTGTTTCTAACTAAAAAATAACTAATAGAAAGAAAAATTTGCCTAGATACCAATTACCAAAGGCAAAAAAATACAAAGAAAATACTGATTTCATGTGACATAACAAAAACAAAAAGTGTAGCAAGAAATATTTTTAAATTAAAAAAACAATGATAATAACAAATTAGAGGATCACTCCAGAAGGTCTAATATTAGAAAAACAAAATAGTATTCCAGAAATGGAAAACTAGATAAAGGGAGAAAATAATTGTAAGTAATTTTTTTAATTTCTGAAACTCTAAGAACATAAGTTTTCTAGATGAAACACCCACTACATGCTCAGTGTAATAGATGCAAACAGATCTGTATCACCACACATCTGAGTGATACCTCAGAATACTGAGGACAAAGATTCAGCAAGGAGAGAGAGAAGGGGAGGGGGAAAGGAGGGGAGGGGAGGGAAGGAAAGGGAAGGAAAGGGAAAGGAAGGGAAGGGAAGGGAAGAGGAGAGGAGAGGAGAGGAGAGGAGAGGAGAGGAGAGGAGAGGAGAGGAGAGAAAAGTTAAAGTTTACTTAAAGAAGAATAGGAACTAAAATGTTTCAGATGTTTGTCAGCAGCAGTTCTGGAAATCAAGAATACCAAAAGACGAAGAGAAATACCTTCAGATTTCTAATGGAAATTCTATACCAAGACAAACTATCAATGAGATAGAATAAAAGTAAACTCATTCTCATACAAGGCAAAACCTCAAAACATTTACCCTCACATATCTTTTCTCAAACATCTCCTAGATAGCTATATTCCACCAAAATAAAGCTGAAACAAAGAAACAAAAAATGCACAGGAAGTAGGAAAGAATACCAGGAAGAAAAGATGGGTCCCCACTCAGGGAGGTGCTGACAGAAGACCCCTAACAGTAATCAGGCATAGAGGGTGACCAGTCCAGATTGGAGCAGGTCAGAGAGCTCAATAAAATACTTCTAGAATATTAAATTAATAGAATACTCAATGAACAATAGTTTGTGCTTGAAAATATATGTGCATAAAAAACCAAGCCAAACTAGACAATATTTCACTTAGAAAAATTAAAATTTGTGATAAAGAAGTAATACAGTTTACTAAAGAGATCAGCTGTGACAAGTATTCATATAGTCATGATAATGTAAACCATAAATATCCATCTATAAAATTAACATATAACTTTAGCGGGCAGGTGGAGAAATGGGAAGGGTAGACCTATTTGATAAAGATGTAGGAAGTAGAAAGATGAAGAAAACTGTATTTTCAATAGTGAGAAGAAATATGTTATAACTGATACTGAAAAATCAAGATGTAGTGTTAGTTAATAACAGAGATAAGTGGCAAAATAACCACCCAAACACGGTTTTCTCTGGTGTGGGTGATAAGGAGATGCTGCTTTTTATAGCAACCCTTATAAAACTTTTTAAGTCTTTAGTCCATGTATAACTGATAAAATAAAGAAAAACATGGGAATGAAATGGGAGAGCATCATTCAGCCAGGAATTACCACCTTTGCTTATTCAGAAATGTAAATGTGGGGAAGCCGGGAAGCCGGGATGGCTCAGTGAGATAAGCGCTCGCTCACTTTGCAGCACCAGGGACCCAGGATCGAATCCCGGCGCCAACCTGTGTGGACCCATATGCTGAACTGGGGAGTTCCCCCAGTTCAGTTCTCTGTCTCTGTATCTCTCTCTCTCTCTCTCTCTCTCTCTCTCTCTGTCTCTCTTCAAAAACAATTAAAAAAACAAAAAGAAATGTAAATGTTAAGGCACATTTTCAATGTGGCTTAAACATAATGGTAAGGAACTACTAACTATCAGAATTATTTTGCTTCCTGAGTTCTCTATTATCTGTACCTGTGTTATTCCAGTAGGAATCTTCTGTTTAAAAACCAAAGGTGCTTTTTAAATTTTCAACTGTTTTGAAGTCAGTTTCATTATTGTATCTTACTCTTTCTCATATCATTTCAAATAAACATTCATTGGCAAGCTACATGCAAGGCAACCATGAACTTAACAGCAGCCATATACAATTGATTATGCCAGTATGTATGTTTTACAATACGGATGGATTTTCTTATCTAATTGTACAGTTATTAATAAATTCTGAATTATCCTATACACTTATAAATAACACTTGAGGGTTTCTTTGCAGTAGTACATCTTTTCTTAAGTTTCGCCATCATTTTAATTGCAAATGCCCTTTTCTGCAAGGCTATAAAAATTCTGTTTCAACATACATATTTGGAGTGATCTAGTTTTTGAACATGTTCAGACAAGCATGATATTCAATGACTATCAAATTTTAGAAACAAGTTTTTTCCCAAATAGCATGTAAATTGCAAGTGACTATAAAGAATCTTTATATGAATTCTATTTTGATCAATGACTAATACCTGAAAACTAAATACACTTGATCCTTTCAGACAGATCCTGGTATAATAATTCTATCAGAAAATTCTAGAATATTGTTTTTGATGTTTTCTTAATTTTGTAGTTTCATTGCAAGTTTTCTGATTTTCCTTACCATAGGACACCAATAAAGTATCTCTTCATTATACAATAAAGAAATATTTAAGTATCAATGAAAATTATGTATGTTTTCTTCAGACCAAATGCTATTAAAATAAATCCCATTGTAATGAAAATCCATATTAAAAACGAAGAACATGTCTGAATTTTAGTTGATGTTTATTTTCATTAATAGCTGACAATATAATTAGAATCCAACTAGAAGAATTAGGTCAAATGGAATATTATTATCCAGCCTTACAAAAAAGATTTTGCCATTTGCAACAACACATATATCCCTGAAGGACATTCTCATAAGTAAACTAAGCTAGACACTGGAAAAAAAAAACTGTGATCTCGCTTATGTAGAGAATCTAAAGAAGTCAAATACATAAAGCAGAATGTAAAACTGTGATTACCATGGGTGGGGAGATAGGGGAAATGGGGAGATACTGGTCAAAGGGTAGAAAGTTGCAGTCATGTAGAATAAATAAGTTTAGAGAACTAATGTACAGAACAATAACTGTAGTTAATAATACTGTCTTGAACACTGAAAATTTGCTAAGAGAGTAGATTACACAGTCTCTCATCACAGAAAAATATATGGAAATTATGTAAGATGATGTGTTAATTAGCTTGACTATAGTCATTTCACTATGTGTATGTATATCAAGTCATCATGTTATATACTTTAAATATATATAATTTCTATTAAAAATTTGTTCAAATCTACAGTTCATGATAATATAGTTTGCATTTTCCAAAAGTAATTTTAATATATTTGCCATCATAAATTATGCATTTCTAAACTGTTGAGAATCTGGAAATTTGCTTTAGTAGATTTATCATAAAATAGGCATCAATTCATTTTCTCTTAAATTTAGTTGGCCTATTGTTGCTGAGATTTTCAACATTTTTAGCTTTTTGCATGGCAGATTTATGTGAAGGATAATGCAAAACCACATAAAATATTTTAGCACGTTACACTTAACTCCCCCAGTATACCAGGAACTCTTGCATTTCCAAGAACTAAAAAACCATTACCTTGCACTTCTTTTGATTTATTTTGAGATTATATTTTGTGTACTCCTCAAAGTATTCAGCTGCTCCTAAAGGCCAACTGGGATTCAAAAGATTAATGGATACTGAATTTTCAGTCTTAAAAAAAGAATAGTCACACAGATGTTAACAACATTTTGGGGCTGAAAACAATGCCAAAAGTCACAGTGATATCATGTAAATGGATGTTAAATAGTCAAAGGCTATCATTCCAGCATTTTCTCTTCTGAAGGATTTGACCATAATCCAGCATGTATCCTTCAACCTATACCGGTAAATTATTTACTATAGCTAAAAGGAGATATAGGAAATTTTGTAATGACTCACTGTCACTCCTGATATTGAATATTTGCATAAATAAACTTCTAAGTTTTAAATGTTATCTTGTCCTTATGAAATATGAGATTGAATTTTGATCTATATCACTCTATTCCAAGACAACAAGTGAAGGCTGTATTGGGCCAAAATCTGGCTAATGTGAGGGATGTGAGAAAAAAGCATGAACAAACATGCATAGAAAGAGACTTTGGCAAGTTAAAACTGAAAACGGATGGGAAAAAATAGGAACAGGAAATGAGAGCAAAATAGAACATTACAAGTTATGGTATAACTCAGAAAGTCTAGACATACTCATTGCCGATCTGTCCATTTCTTTCCCAATGACATGTTTCTGTTTAAAGATCGCTCTTGTTGTGTTGGCTCTAGTAAACAGATTATACATTAAGTTAAAAAAAAAAAAAAGATGTTTGATAAATAAAACCATTGTTAATTTGTGATGTAAATCAAAAATAGGTGTGCATGTGTTAGTATGTGTGAAGTGGTAATGTGTGGGTGACTGTGTGTGTGCACCATGTGTGTATGTGCATACACATGTGTACATATCTACCATCCAGAACAAAATGTGAAGTGGCTCCTGTACCAGGATTCTTACAACACTCGAATACAAATAACTGAGAGTCTTAGCTATGAACAGGTCTTAGGGAGAAGTTACCATGCTCAGATTAGAATCCAGTAGACTCTCAGTTAACCAGCACATTTGGGGACTGGTATATGCCAGATAAATGTACCGGTAAGTAGTCTCTCTGTTAACCAGAATTTATGCAACCAGTATGCTTAAGCAACCAGCAAAATCTCAAGCAATCGGAAAATTTTTGCCAGTTGCTTGAGAGTGCTGGTTGCTTGAGTTTGTTAATGGAGAGTCTACTGTATCTCCATTCACAAGCTCCGTATCTTAAATCTACAAACCAAAAATTTTAAAAAATAAAAAAAACTTTAGAAATATAGTAGACTCTCCATTAACTGGCACCCATGCCAAATAAATGTAGTATTAGTTCTTTGATTTTTTTTGCCAGTTGCTTGAGAGCACTGATTACCTGAGTTTTGATTAATAGAGAGTGCACTGCAGTTACCCATATGAACTACAGTTATCCAACTTCATACTGCAGGCATGCAAAACAAATGAAACACTATATTTTATTTTATTTTTTATTTCCTTTCCCATGATCTTTTGAAACTGTTTTCAATATCTAGCAGATTAAGTTTAGCTTTGCTCTGATATGAAATATCCAGAAGTAATTTAAATAGTTTTTAATTTTATATTGTATTCTAATTATTTAATAAATGTTTCATTTCTTGTTATATGATCAGGAATCAATTCCAGTCATATTTCATAACAAAATGCATATTTGAAAGTCTATAATTTCTCAAGATTTCTGAAATTTTCCCCAACTTGAATTTTATAAAAAATACTTCTCCTTTTCACCAGTTTTATTCAATTTTTAAAATCATAGATGATCTTAAAATTGTAATTTTATCAATATTTTTGAAAGTTTATTATAACTGTGTTCATAATGAAAGATAACAGTGTTACAGTTAAAAATATAGACATTGGTATTATATATATGCACACAGATGAGAGTTCAAGATTTGAGTTTATTCACCAGAGAATTCGTTCCTTTATGTCCGATGTTTAACTCTTTAAATCAAATTATTTTCTATTTAGTAGAAAACTGTATTATCCAGAATGTTCTATGTCTTAGCCATGTTTGTCCTTCACTCATTGAAATAATAATTATAATAGTTAAAAACCTATGGTAGACAGTGTTTTAGTTCCTATAACTTTTGCCACCTTATGTTATACCTGTGAATGTGTTAAATTTCATGACAAAAGAGACTATGCAGATGTAATTAAAGTTACTAATCATCTGACCTTAAAATAAGGCAATTACCCTGGATTATCTGGGTAGGCCCAATGTAATCACATGAGCCCTTAACAGCAGAAGAAAAAATAGTCAGAGAGATGTGATAGAGAAGCCTGAGAGATTCAAAGCCAGAGACAGATTCAATGTAACATCGCTGGCTTAAAAATGGAGGGGCCCAAATGTGAAGGAAACAGACCTCAGTCCTACAATCATAAGGAACTGAATTTTGCTACTCACCAGAATAAAGGTGGAAGTTGATTGTCCTCAAGGGCCTCAAATAAGAGCCTAAGCTGGCCAACACCTTTATTTCAGCCTTGTAAGAACCTCAGCAGAGAACCCAGTAGAGATTATCCAGACTGATCAACAGAACTGAAATAATAAATGCGTATTGGTTTAAGTCACTAAGTATGTGGTGATTTGTTGCTGCCACTATGGAAAACAAATACTCAATCATGGAGCACTTACCATGAAACAGGCACTAAGCACTTTATGTATTATGTATATAAACTCATTATATCTTCACAGAAACTTTATAAGGTAATAAATACCATATTTTAGGTGAAAAGACTAAGACACAGAGATTGTATGTAAACTGTAACACAACTGGTAAGTGGCAGGCCAGATTTGAATCCAAAGACTATATAATATGAAAACTACCACTGTGCTGCACGGAAGTGAGGTTCTACTTACATTAATGTGTGAGATCAGCTTATAAATAAAGGGCAAGAGAATGAGTGAGAGGATAACATGGGGAGAAGAGAGGAAGGGGAGAATATTAAAACAAAACAGGTGGGAAGCCAGGATGGCTCAGCAGGTTAAGCACTCATTTTGCATTCCCGAGGACCAAGAATTGAATCCCGGCCCTGGACCGAGTGAACCCGTATGCTGAACTAGGGAGCGCCACCAGTTCAGTTCTCACCGGGGTGAGACCTGGCCTATTTCCTGCCCTGTGCAGCCCTGTGCCCACCTGTGGAATGAAACTATATGGAAAAACCAGTGATGTGCAACTATGGAGACTGTTCTGGGTCCTTCTCTTTTTCTCTGTCTCTGTATCTCTCTCTCTCTCTCTCTCTTTCTCTCTCTGTCACAAACAGTAAAAATAAATGTTTAAAAATAAATAAATAAAACACAACAGGTGACTGACATAAAACTGGGGAACAATATCAGAATTCCAACTGCTTTTATCTAGTGTCCTGTCACTAAATGTTAATGGCTTATTAAGGAACTATGGCTGACTTTCCATGAATTTTCACTATTTTAAATATGAAGTGGGGGTCAACACATCCACTTCCCTGCAATAAAGGCATCAGAACACTTGATTCCAAGGTAATGTCCACTCTGTTCACATGTCTGGATCTTTCAGTGAATTCCAAGCTCCTTGAGGAGCTTGACTGGCTTCCACATTCACATCTCTCATACTGTCCCATACCTTAAACACATACTGATTTTGTAGAATAAACAGAAAAAAAAGGAATCATTTTTTTGAAAACTGTAAAGCATCAATTTTTTAAAGTATTATTAGACTATTTCTCAAATGGCATTATTCCAAATTACTTTAATTCATAAAGCTGGGAAGCCAGTTACCAAACAGATGTCCTCCAAGGACTTCTGATACTCATGACCCATTCAATTAGTAACAGCTCTGAACACTTCTTTTTGATGCCTGTGCAGTACTTTCTCACAGCTCGTGCTAATTTAATCCTCAGTTTAATAAATACAAAAATTCAACCCACAAAAGCTCAGTCTCATCAGGGCAAAGGCTAGGACTACCCTGAATCACCCACTCAGCGTTTCCAGCTGGCTCTTCACAACCGGATAAGACCTAAATGTCCATCACATCTTTCCAATCAGTAGCTATAAAAGTAAAAAAAAAAAAGTTTATTTAAAAGTTATGAGCCTTGGACTTAAATATCATCATTGCCACTGTTAGTAGGAAGCCCTTTGTTACAGACAGTTACTTGTATTTTCTCAGCTTCAATTCTTCATTTTTATCAAATTTATAACATTATCCAACATTTTTAATTATCAAGGACATTGTAAATAACACATGAAATAAGATATGTAAAAGTATTTCTATAAAATTTAAAGTACTGAGAGAAAAAAATTGTTTACCTTTCTTAGGGGTCTCTGGATCTTTACTTTTTAATAGATTCTGTTGATGTGGAGATAAAAATGAATATATATATATATAGTTATTTACTTTATGTATTTAAGCTACTGATTTACTTGTTTATGGTTGCCTTTCCTTACTGTTTTACCAACTATCTCCTTCTGGATTTGTTTCAGTTGAATCATGAACTCTTATACATCCATTTTTTGACATAATTCCTAGATCCTCCCCTCATCTTCAGGCTAGCATAACATTCCCCCAGTCTATCTCTTGTAAGTGAAGCCTCTGGATTTAGGACTTAAACTAATTTTGCTGTTTACCCAAATTCTTTTCTTTTTTTTTTTCTTTTTCTTTCTTTTTTTTTTTTACCTCAGTCACATTTTTTTTTGTCTGTAGTCTATATTTTTACCAGTTTTCATTAGAAAAAGTGATAATTCAATCCAAAGAAATTCCAGTCTACTTCATTTTTATACAAACGTTTCATCTTTTTTACCTCTTCCACAGAACATAACAAATTCTGCCTCCTCATACTCAGAGATGCTCGTAAGCTTAAGGTAAATGCAGTAATATTTCCTAAAACTGCTTAGAAACTTTCCTTGCCTGAAGAGTTTTGCATTCGTTAGGCTAATGCTGGTAACCATGACAAATAAACCCAGAAATTCCAGTGGTCTAATGGGATAGAAGATAAGTTGTTCCTAAATTCAGTTCACTTATTTCTGATGAGTGAGCAGTTTGGTTTTTTTTTATGTGTAGATCAGGGACCATGTCAGGAATGTGTCATCTCTAAGGACTTTATCATGCTTTGGATCCAGCCAGCAGAAAGAAGGGTGACATATATCATTGCTGCTCCATTCCATTAACAAGAATCAAGCACAAGGCCTCATCTAGATGCTGGGAGAGCTGGGAAACATAGTCTTCAACTAAGCATTTGCTTCCAGGGTTACTTGTACTTTAGAGGAAACAGAGGGATTGGTGGGCATCTGAATGATTGAAAGCATTAGAAAACCAGAAACTACTGTGGCCTAAGGATCAAAAAGCAGGCACAAGAACAAGTTTCCTCTCTCAGAGAAGAAGAGAAATTATAGAAAGGAGGACTTTCTGAAATACGTATGTAAATATAATCCAGAGACAGCACAGGTTAGTCTTAAATTGTAGCTTAGATACCAATAGAAATTATACATTCAAGTGAAACGAATCGAGCAACTCAAATTTGTTAACTTTAAAGAGAGGGACTTGCACCAATGACCTCTAGATAGTGACTGTATTGCTAGCAGCCACACAACCTAGAGTAATTTGAGGAGTTGTCTCATGGGGCAGGCAGCCATGCTACAGGGAAAGGGGACAGTTATTTAACTTTGTAACAACAGCCTGGATTAAGTGATGATCTTTCTTCATGTTCATAGAATATCAACAGAGCCCCTAAAGGCACTTGGCCTGCCCTGGGATCACCATTCATTTTGCCTTTTTATTCATCTGTAGTGCAGACAGGTGAGTCTGAGGTAGCAAATCAGCTTTTGCCTGCAAAACTTGCTTCTTCAGCCATGACCCTCTGTGTATACGAACTTCCACCCTTAAGACATGGCACATACTTCACACGTTCTTCAGGCTTGCAACTCCTCATTTAACCTCTTTAGTATAGAGATGCAAGGCTGACACAGAGAATGAGTTCTTTGCTGCATTCTCGGGAGATTTGGTTCAAAGATCTCAAAATGACCTAAAGTAAATCAATAGATCGATTCATAGAGATACTTAGGCATGGAATTGGAGAAATATTTGCCAAAACTTGCAAATATTTATTATAAATGAGAAGCTATAGATATGGCCCATGATACAAATTCTAATGGTAGGAACACTATGAAAAGATGATTTAAGTAGGAACAGTGGGTAGAAAAGAGATTAAATAAATTTTAATATAGGAAAAAGCAGGATAACAAATGTGTTTAACAATAGATAATTTAGACTATAAGTACAAAATAAAAGTTCTGAGCTAATAGTTATGATCAAGAAAAAGGACTGAGGATGGGTAGAAATTTGTATTAGGTTACCATGATTTTGAAAATGAACCAAACATTGGGAATAACTGGACAATTTTAGTACATAAGGATGAAAAATCAAATAATTATTTTTCTCATATAAAATGATGGTGTATACACACCCAAATACAACTGTGCCCACCATTGAACTGTGCTGCTCAAATTGCTCTTTAAAAGACCGTATGTTGTGAAGAGTGTATTCTGTGGACAGCTTCTTGTACTGCACCAAAAGACCCATGTTGATCTTTATATCGAGGCTGGGTTACTCCTAGACTGCTATGGCCAGCAACAGAGCACATTCATACCATAATGGGACTCCTCTGTGGGGCAATCTTTTCTCTGGGGCTACCTAGCTGCCTGCCCACTGCCTTCTCAGAGCAGCATCAAATTGTGAGGCACTTCCCATCCAATCCTCTTTCTCCCTTATCTCCCTTTACAGGTGTCAGTCATTCCTTACACTCTGCATAATCCTGGTCCTGGTTTTCCAGTATAATTCTGATCCCTTTCTCCTTTATCTTGAGCAGGCCATATTCTTACACATCTAATTCCATATTGGCATCTGCTTCCCAAGCTGACATGGTGGGTACCAGAACTGATCCAGTAAAACATGATACATGTAAGGTTAGGACTGTGGAATCGTGCCCTTATAGCCCAGCTAAAAGGAGGCACAGATAGGCTCTGGCACAAAGAGGAAGCCCAACTGATAAGAAAAATTTCACCAATGGTGACCCAGAAAATTGGCCTAGTGGGATGGAACACTTTTGCTAGAACAATGATGTGGGGCATTTGAAGTGTATGGTGAAAAAATGCGAGTAAGGACAGCAGAACTGGCTGGTTACTATTAAGCTGTGTTAGCACCCTGCAGAAGGACAATAAGAACCTAAATCAGTTAACAAGAAGTGAAATGCTAAGTGTGTGAGCCAGAAGATCTTTCCCGTAGCTTTTGAAGAGGCCTCACCTTCTGTGGCACAAAGGCAAACACAGCTGATGATCAAGAACAGAACCCAAAAGTTAGGGTCCTGGAGCTCCAGGATTATTTAAATGACCAGCCTGGCAGGTCTTTTGAGCTACAATCAAGCCTGGTTGAGAATATTTAAGATACAGAGATAAGGGATGGGAAGAACTGAGTAGATGTCCCTAAGAATTGGGGCTGCGCAAACTCCCCTGAAACTATGGAGCTTGCTGAAGTGACCCCTCCCTTGTCCCCTCCCAATAAGAGATGGCATTCCTCCCATGCAGGAGATGCTGCAGGGGCCTCTCCCCTGTGGAGCAACAAGCATCCTTCAGAAGCTGCTCTCACCATCTCTCCAGGCTGCCAGTCTGAGCACGAGCATTCAATCCCATTATAGCCCAGCTGGGAATATGTAGGCCAAATCAGCCAAGAAATACATCACACACCAAAGGAAATGCAAGAATTAGCAGGCATGAACCAGCATGAGTCAGAGGAGTCTCCTCGAACTGGATTTTAAGGATGCTTGATCAAGGAAGTCTAAACATGAGACTGAATGAACAATAGTTCATTGACTTGAGGGACATCCTCTTGTGACACAGGTTTAATATATTGTCAAGAACTCCATAAATTAGGGGAAGCCGGGATGGCTCAGTGGGTTAAGCGCTCACTTTGCAACCCCGGGGACTGAGGATCGAATCCCGGCCCCGGCCCGTGCGGAACCATATGCTGAACTGGGAGATCCCCAAATTCAGTTCTCTCTCTGTCTCTCTGTCTCTCTGTCTCTCTCTCTCTCTCTCTCTCTCTCTCTCTCTCTCTCTCTCGTCAAAAATAAATAAATAAATAAAATATTAAAAAAAAAAAAAGAACTCCATAAATTAGAAGAAACTCACTGCCAGGGGGACTTCTAATAGATTGGAGAAAGTAATGGCCTGTACCTGAGTTGACATAGCAGATAGGAGAGGATAAAATAAGAAGGCTCTAAGAAGTAGACATGCTGCTTAATAACTAATAGCAAAGAAAGAGTAGGGGAGATAAGGGTGGTCACTCCAATAAAATTCCTTTTGTATTTTCTAAATCTAGTCCAATTTTCAATACGGACTCCACCAACTGAAGAAGTAATTGGGTCCTCAAGAAGAAAGATTCTACAGCACTAAGACAAATCTATCTGATAAAAACTCACTTAGTTCTTCCACAAAGGGATACACAGCTATTACTCAGATGACTGAACAGTGGGGAAAAAAAAGAGTATCATTCAACATTTTGAGGACTATTTGGTATAACATTCTAAATTGACATTGATACTCAGAGTACCAAACCATGATTATGACATCCTCATTAGAGTGAGGTCCTGGTAATAAGTGGGATCTTAGATAAAATCTCATCATAGTACCCTGGCACCAGCCACTGGATCCAAAACACATCAAGTAGTTATTCACTTGAGTGTATTGTTATGATCTGAAGTTGGAGTGTCCCTCAGATTGGATTCTTGGACTGTAGGCAGAAGCATAAAGGCAGAAGCTAAATGAAAACCTCTAAAGCTGCCCCCATCCCTTAACCAAGTAGTATATCAAACAATATCACATCATGGTAGGAAGGTGTAGATTATTGCTGTCATTGAAGATCTAAATGTTTTCAGAATGTAGTTTCTATCACACTTTTGTGCAATTCAAATTTTGTGCAATTTGACCCCCGAAGGAACTAGATAGATCATGGAGAATGGTTAGATTCTACCAGGAATTCAAGCACATAGTAGCCTTGATCACATGCAGCAGGCCAAACGTGGTTTCATTGCTAGAGGATATTAATAAGGCCTCTTTTCTACTTCAGTTCGGAAAAAGGATCAGACAGTTGCATTTACTTGGAATAGACACAATATTCATGTACAGTTTTACTGCCAGGCTAAGATAACTCTATTATGATAATTCTCCTGATCTTTGTCATAGTATCATCCAATGATATCTGGACATCCCACAGAAGATCACATCGATCATTACATCATTGACTTCATGCTAAAAGACGGGACGAGCAAGAGATGGCTAGAACACCACAGAGAGTTGGAAATAAATTCTTTGAAAAATCGGGGATGCAAAGGTGACAGCATTGGAGGTTGCACAAGGACCTAACATGGACTCACACTTCTCCAGTTCCACTAAGCTCCTCTTATCTCTGAATATTCGACATGTCAATGGTACTGAGTTCTCAGTACAACACTAGTCTTCCAGGAGACACTTAGAAGCAGCTTGATTACTTTGGGTCTTTTATTTTAAAAGGACTGACAGTTTGTCCACAGAGAAACCACCTATACCAGGTATGAGTTTGCTTTTCCTGCCCACAAATCCTCAGCTAGCACCACTATTCAGGTACTGACAGAGTTCTGAGCCACAGACATGGATTTCCACAGAACATAGCAAGGATGACTACTTCTGACCAGTAGGAGGAAGTAGTGCTGCTTTGACATAATGGGTGCACAGGGGGGACATGTGGAACCTGGGCTTCTTTTGATACTCCCTTGCACAATTGTGAGTGCACACTTGTAGCAATCCCAACCTGAGAAAGGAATGGCTACCAAGGACTCAAGGAATAAAGGTCTGGTCACACTACCAGGATTGTTACAAAGATTACCAAGAGCTAGCTGTGAATGAAGGGCATTTAGAATGAATAGTGGAGGAGGGAAATAATGCATACCAGTTACAGACCTGAAACCAAATGCAGCATCCTAACTCTTTGTCACACTAACTTCCCTCTCTTAATTTATCCCTGGTAGGGATTGGGGGTGGGTTCATAGGGACTAGGAAGGAGCTGGGCCCCAAGCACAGATGGAGAAGTGGATCTGTGCAAAATAAGAGGTGGTTATGAAAGCCATGTGAGAGCTGCTCAGATCTTCCTCCTAGAGAGTCTTCTCTGAGGAGTGGATTTAGTACCTTCCTCAGCTGCTCCCCATTTGGAATTCATCCCAGCATTCACACCATGCTCTTCCTGACACCTGCCAGCCAATGGCCTAGCACAGTGGGGGGACCAGAGTTGGTCCATTCCTACCCCACAGGAACTTCTTCAATGTGCTGCTTTTGCTCTGAGACGATACACAGCCTTGAGTGTGACTTCCTCCCAAATGCACTGCAACTTGAGGCCCTTCCTCCCAAGTCCCCCTTCTCCTTTCCCTCTCTGCCTTCACAGCAGTCAGACCTGCATCAGGGTCTGACGTCCTCCCTGCTACACAGGCATTTCCCCCAATCATACCCAACTTTAGGTGGACTTCTGTTTACCAGGGGACCTAAACTACACCATAGCAGTCAATTTCAATAATTTTATAGAACAAGAGCTTGAAAGGATTTGGATTTGAGAAGGACAATTAGAAGAAACAAGAATCATGGAAATGACAAACCTAGTAAAATGTGAAACTCAGAAGACCGCACAACCTGAGAGTTGATGAGGTTGAGAGCTACGAAGTTATGTGTGCTGTGGATGAATTTGTCAAACACAAGCAGCCTTGCCTGAAAAATTGTCTGGATCACAACAGTGGGTCAGGGAGACAGAACAAAAGGAGGAACAGAAGGGTGAAAGTCAGGATAAAACTAGAACAGATCTTACAGAGAATTCCCTCAAGGCAAGTAACCACCCCGTCTGATACCTCGTGAATCAAAAACGGTGGTAGGATAACACAAATTATACTTATGTAAGTTATAAACATTGCAGACAATAATGACAAAAACATAATGACCCCTGGTTTTGACAAATTAATGAATGAGCATGAATTGCTAATGTGAAAGCCTGTGCTCTTCTTTCATGTCATGATCTGTGGAGTGTTAGCAAGATAGTGTTGTCCAAAGTGAAGTATCCATCTGATCTGGTTTGCCAGTTCCCATTTGTTATATCCTCAACACAAACTTGGTGTTTTTTAATAAATCTCTATTAAAACAAAAATATTTATTTTATTGTTTGAGAGCAGGTGAGAGAGAGAGAGAGAAGTGGGAAGGGCACAGAGCAGTCTGCATAGTTGTATGTCGTTAGTTGTGACATAGTTTCATTCCACACGTGGATGTGGGGCCGCACAGGAAGGGAGCTGAACTAGGGACCTCCCACATTGGAGGCAAGAACATTTGCCAGTTGTGCTGCAGTTCCACCTATGGGTTTGCACAGGTTGGGGCCTTGCAATTTTGAGGCAAGTGCTCAACTGCTGAGCTATCCTGGAGTCCCAATAAGTCTCTATTTTGAAGTCAATTTATAATAAAACAATATTTTTGTTAAAAATATGGACACACCTGAGAAGCTTATGATTATACTGTCACCTAATTTGTGAATTATTTGACACCTCAGCCTAAAGCATCAGTAGATAATAGTGTTGTATTGAGAATGAATTTAAATTCTGAGTTTGCTTTACACTGTCCGCAAAAGACCCTTTAGGTAACAATTATTGTTTGCTCCTGGCTAGGTCTAAATTCAAATCTATGATTTCAGTTGACATTGGAGAATATTTTTAAATATATTTAAATAATATCAAACCTAACCAAAGGCTTCACTTATTTTGTCTTTCCTTTTGCACAAGCTAAGCTTAATTTTGTAGTAGTTTTAGGTATTTGGGAATCATGAATCATTTACTTAAATCAGCTTCAATTTCATTACCTTTCCATAATCTAAATACATAATTGTTCCAGTTTATTTTTTACTTACAAGGAAACTCACAAGGACAAGTTTGGCACATCTTCACTTGTTCTGAGTTGTTTATATGGTCAGATTCGTTTATTAAGGCTTAGATCCAGTTTATGTTTTAGGCCTGACCTGGGGCTTTCTTCTGCATCTCTGCCTAATTCTGTAGGGGCTTTAAGAGGGGCATTATGTCCATGTGAAGTGATGAAAACCACTGAGCTCATACAAGTGTCAAACTCAGAGAGCAGGGGAGGGCTTGATCTTTGCTTCTTCCTTCCGAACGTATAAAAATAAACACCCCAGTCTCCTGCTTCTCTGACTGCACCAGTCACAAGTTGTCAGATGATTCCTTTATTCCTAACACTATTAATAACTGGAAATAACAGTTTTAGCCTCATCTTACAAAGGCAGGCTATTTTATTCAAACTATTTCTAACAATTCCAAATCTGAAGATATGGTTTCAGGTTCCCCAGTTCTGAGTGGCAGGAAGTTAATTAAACTTTTTTTTGTTTTCTCTCTCTCTCTCTAATAAAGAATGTCAAAAGTAAAAGCTAGATCTTTCCTTGTCAGACTTTAGCCTTGAGGGAATTTCTAAATAAAAATTATGGGCTCAATATTGCAATTTTTTCTAGTTACCTTTTTTTATTGAATGTGTACAATTTTTAAACTCCTATCCCTACCCCCTTTGGCAATCATCAGTTTGCTCTGTATATATGAATTTGTTTTTGTTTTGTTCCATTTATTTGTTTTTATAGATTCTACATATAAATGAAATCAAACAGTATTTTTCTTTCTCTGTGTGACTAATTTCACTTAGCATAATACTGTCTAGGTCCATCCATGTTGTTGCAAATGGCAAGATTTTATTTTTTTTTTATTGCTGATAAATATGGTGTGTGTGTGTGTATGTGTGTACACATGTAAGGTCATAATATATATATATATATATATATCATCTGCTTTATCTATTTACCTATTCATCCATTTATCTACTAGTAGACTTCTAAGTTGCTTCCATATCTAGACTATTACTAGTAATGCTGTGACAAACATAGGGTGCATATATCTTTGCAAATTAGTATGTTTTCTTCAGAAAAATACCCAGAGTGATATTGCTGGATCATACGGTAGTCCCTTTTTTATTTTTTAAAGAACTTCCATATTGTTTTCCATAGTGGCTGCACCAATTTACAAAACCACCAACAGTGCAGGAGGGTTCCCTTTGCTCCACATCCTGGCCAACACTTGTTTGTTGATTTATTGATGATAGCCATTCTAACAGATGTGAGGTGATATCTCATTATGGTTTAATTTGCATTTCCCTGATGATTAGTAATGTTCAGCATCTTTTCATGTCTGTTGGCCATCTCTATGTTCTCTTACGAGAAATGGCTATTTACACCTTCTGCCCATTTTTTAAATTGGATTGTTTGCATTTTTGTTTTTAAGTTGTATAAGTTCTCTATATATTTTGGATATTAATCTCTTTTTGAATGTATCATTTGTGAATATCTTCTTTGATTCAGTAGGTTTGTTTTGTTAATGGGTTCCTTCACTGTGCAAAAACATTGTAGTTTGGTGTAGTTATATTTGTTTATTTTTACTTTTGTTTCCATTGCTAATATTTTGTTAATAATTTTTGCATCTAAATTTATCAAGAATATTGACCTGTAATTTTCTTTTTTGTAATGTCATTATTATTTAGTTTTGGTGTCAGGGTAATATTGGCTTTATAAAATAAGTCTGGAAGCATTATTTCTTCAATTTCTTGAAATCATTTAAGAAGAATGTGTAGTGGAATTCACCTGTGGAACTATCTTGTCCTGGACTTTTATTTGTTGGGAGTTTTTTGATTACTGGTTTAATTTCATTGTTAGTAATTGGTCTGTTTGGATTTCATATTTCTTCCTAGTTCAGTCTCAGAAAGTTATATACTTCTAGAGTTCTATTTATTTCTTTATATTCTTGAATTTGTTGGCATATAATTGTCTGTAGAACTCTTTACTAATTCTTTGTATTTCTTGGGTGTCAGTTATAACTTCTCTTTCATTTATAATTTTATTTATTTGGGTCTTCTCTCTTTTCTTCTTCATGAGTTTGACTACAGGTTTATCTATTATATTTATCTTTTCAAAGAACCAGTTCTTAGTTTTATTGATCTTCTCTATTCTTTATCTTAATTCCTATTTTGTTTATTTCTGTTATGATCTTAACTATTTTCTTCCTTCTGTTTACTTTTGGTTTTGTTTATTTCTTCCTTTTCTAGTTCCTTTTAGTGTAGAGTTAGATTGAGATTTTTCTTGTGTCTTAAGGTAGACCTGGAGAGCTATGAACCTCCCTCTTAGAACTGCTTTTGCTGCGTGTCATACATTTGGAAAAATTTTGTTTTCATTGTCAAGGTGTCCAGGGCACTGGCATATTGAGCTGGAGCAGCTCCAGGCAGGGAGGCCAGGTGTGTGTGATACTGCCTGGTTATCCTGTCTGTTCTCTTTGTTCAGGCCAAAATAGGCTCTAGCAATGTTTCCCAGAACACACTGTAGAAAATTTGCAGGCAGGCCAGAACACCTAGATAAAGCCCCCACCCACCTGTGGAGGTGACAGGGGATGTAAACAGTGGTGCTCACCAAGCCCTTCTACTTGGAATTCTATCAGTCCACAGAGAGCTCTCTGACTATACGGTCTTCTCCATATAGTCTCCTTCAGGTTTGTTGTGTGGAATGTGGTCCTATGTACAAAGAGCCCTCTGTGCTGGCTGTACAGCTGAACAGGGCGAGGAAGCCAGTTGGAGCCAAGCAGTCACTTACAGCACGTGAGGCACTGGGGAGACCAGCTGGGTGTGAGGATGCCCTGTTGTTACTGTTGGCTCCCTTTGTTCCTTCCCTTTGTTCCTTTGTTCAGAGGCAAAAGGCTCTAGGCCAAGGTGTCCAATCTTTTTGCTTCCCTGGGCTACATTGGCACAAGAATTGTCTTGGGCCACACATGACAAACACTAACATGAACGATAGCTGATAAGCTAAAAATAATATCCCTCCCCCACACAAAAAAAAAAAATCTCATAATGTTTTCCGAAAGTATATGGATCTGTGTTGTGCTGCATTCAAAGCTGTCCTGAGCTACGTGCAGCCTTCAGGGTTGGACAAGCTCGCTCTAGGTAATACAGGCGTGGTGATCTAGCAGGTAGGCTAAAACACCTGAATAGAGCTCCCACTTGCACTAAGGGACATACCCAAGGGTGCTCTGGGGTTGCTGCAACCCCAGAGATTTCCTGTAGCTTCCCCAGGGCTCCGTCAGCTTTCTTGTCTCTTTCTCTTGTTTTCAGAAGCTGTTCATTTAGTGCTAAGTTGTCTTGAAGAAGTAATACCTACCTATCTGCATGCATATTTGATTTTGCTCAAGGGGGTACACTTAGCATCCTCTTATGCTGTCTTGGACTTCCATATATTGCAAATTTAACATTATTTTATTCTTTAGCAATTAAATAACTAGGAAGTTTTTCTCAATCGTTTCTACAATGCAGATACTGGAATATACAAAAGAAGTAGCGCTCAATTCCCGTTTGAGACTTTCAGGTCTCATGGGAGAGATATAATCCATACACATGAAATATATACAGAATGAGTAAGGCTGAACAGTGTGGTACTGAGTTGAAGGGTAGCAGGTGTTTGGAACAAAAGGGAGATCAGTAAAGATCAACATAATAAAAGAAAGCTTTATGGAGGAAGTGAAGGTGGAGGCTTGCAGGATGAACAACAGGGGCCGGCAGTAATCGTGATTAGTTGCAACGGTTCTGTAAGGAGGCAGACAGCAGTGCTGTGGTTGGGGAGCTGTGGGCTCGGAGAAGTAAGATAGCATACCTTTTTAAGCTGTATTTTCTGCATCTGTATAATGGTGTTAATAATAATCATGCCTACTTCATCGTTTTGCTTATGTTGTCTTAGAGAATGGCAAACAAGTGCTTAGCCATTAACATTATGAGGATTAGAGAAATGGGAACATATTGAGGAAAGAAGAATACGTTGAAGAACAACAACGGGGTGGAGCTGATATTCAAATCTGGTTGCCTAGAGTGGAGGGTATTGAGGTGGAATCTAATGACAGTAAAACCAAATAGATAAAGTAGCACTGTGTCAAAGGGAGCTTAGAAGCTTGCTATACATTTTCATACATTCACTGAAAGTATAAGTAGCATCTACTATATTACATACAAAGCACTGTACCAGGTCATGGGGTATTCCATGGTGAATACACTAATATTCCTGCCCTCATGGGATATCAGTCCTTCAGGGAACACAAACATTAAAATTAGAAGTGGAAAAGGGAAATCACAAAGTTTGGAAAGTGTTTACATTATCCTGGTTTTTATAAAAGTTGATGACATTAAAAAGATTTTTCTAACCGTAAAAATAATTACTGCATACCTATATGAGATAATGCATACGATTAGATATAACATGCAATTCCCTAAGAGAAAAAAGCAAAATCACTCTGTCTACCTAGCACTAATCAAGTGATTTGATAGAAAAAAATTAAGCAGGTCTGTAAAACCAACAGGTAGCTTGATCAAATGTTTGATGTCATACAGACAGAGCATCAGTTTTAAAACCTCTTTGAAACTTGCATTGTCAGCTCTAACTTTTTTCAAATGTGAGGCTTGCTCAGTCAGTGTATTCCTGTAATTCTGATCTGAACCTACTCACATTATGGCTGTGTACATATAATTCCTGCAGTCTACGATGCCTTTTTTTACCTCAGTATGACTTTGCCTTTTTTTCCCCATCTTTTTTTCTTTGTGTTACAAGATAGAAAGTAGCCCAAACCACCTTTCTGATACAATGGCTTTCTCATGAAACCTAATTGAATTTATAAATTATTTTTTGAGTACCTACTATGTTCCTATCACTGAAATAGCCACTGACTTGGATTTTATTCTCTCCTGGGATATTGTCTTGTGATAAGCATGGAGATTGCATATATGATAGTCTTAATAAATGTAGAGTTACAGTTAGTTAAACACATATTCTATTTCCAATCCCAACTGGCTGGTTCACATAAACGGTGCCTTTCAAAACAAGCCCTATGTATTAGCCAGGATAGACTAGCTTATATGCAATAAGAGACACCACCAAACTTCCCATGATTTAACAGAACAAAGGTCTATTTCTCATGCACAACACATGACCCATACTGGTCAACAGGAGAGCTCAGCTTATGGTAGTCACTCAGAGACTCAGGTGGACAAAGGTTCTACCTTCCTATGAGCTGCTATCTCACAAGAGCCTTCAAGGTTTTAGCAGAGTGGAGAAGAGAAGGAAGAGAATTACTTAAACATACACTTCTGTTCTTTAGGTCAGAGGTGACACCAATCACTTCATTCATGTTTCCCTAACTTCAATGGGGCAAAGATGTGCAGTCCTACCATAATCTCAGTAATGTTAGTGGCTAGTACCTATCATATCCTATGGGATAAATCAACCTGCTCATTTAAGAGACATGCTCCACAGAATGCCATGTATTTGCCACAGGGACATCTAGAGTGAACCAAACTGCAACATTTAACAATTCTCAGATCATTTGTCACATAGCAAATTTCTGTCAGCTCCACTACCTCAAACATCCCCATTTCATAAATAACGCTCAGATAAAACTCAAATAGCTACTAAATACAGAGACTGTACAGAGTTCTCTAGCATTTTAAGAGGAATGACAGCTTCATGACATGGACCAGATTTCCCCCTGGTATCCAAGGAACATGTCCTTTTCTGTTAATTTACAACATCTTTTTTGGGAAAATTCAATTTTGGATTCTATTCCCAGAGAAATTCCATGATGTCAAATTACAAACTCTCTTTATTTTACTCTGATACTTCGCCATAAACCAAGAATATTGAACGAACTGATTATCATTTCCAGGGCTGACTTAGAGCCATAGGTAATCTGAAATGCATTATGCATATCAGGACTGACATGTCACTACAGGTAAAAGATAGAAGGCCAGCAAATAGATCTAAAATAAAATTCTTGGGGAAGTTGGGATGGTTCAGTGGGTTAAGCACTCACTTTGCAGCCCTAGGGACCGAGGATCGAATTCCAGCCTGGGCCTGTGTGGACCCATATGCTGAACTTGGGAGTGCCCCCAGTTCAGTTCTCACCTGGGTGAGACCTCAGCCCAGTTCCTGCCCTGTGCAGCCCAGCACCCACCTGTGGAATGAAACTATGTGGAAAAACCAATGGTGTGCAACTATGGAGACTGTTCTGGGCCCTCCCCCTTCTCTCTGTCTCTGTCTCTCTCTCTGTCAAAAGCAATAAGAATAAATCTTTAAAATAAAATTCTTTAGCTCACCAATAGTAACTTAAAATGAAATACAGTCATGCTCACTAAGAACTTCAAATTTAAGAATACAAAAGTATGTAGAGTGTTTTCCAGAAAGGATTCAGTCATTTTATTGTTCTCTTAATTCAGAGCAGGTGCTTTTGCTCTAGTTTTAACTTCTGTTATTTGTAGCAGTTTGGATTATATACTTGTCAGTTTCTTGCACTGTGATGTAAACACCTTCGCTCATGATAATTACTGTGGTCTTTTTTTTATATAGTGATTATAAAATAAGAATGATACTTTGCACTGTGTACTTTTCTTCTAATCAGCTCAAAGCTTATGTCACAATCAATATGATAGCTTTTATATTGCTGTTGCAGGCTTTCATTGACATTCTAACACAAGCAGCTGTCATAAACCAGCCAAAGAAGAATGAGGCCATTATGTTGGTGTTATTGATTTAAACTAAGTGAAAGTGGCCCATATGTCTTCAACTCCTTTTAGCACAATTTCAGTTATGACTTACAATGGTTTATTGGGGAAAAAAAAAAAAAGAGTTTTAATTTGTCTATTTAAAACATAATGTTTCTGCTCTTATAGAAATATGTAGCTACTGAACACCTCACTGAAGGATAAATTCTCTTAACGGGTTATTTTTAGAATTGTGCTCTGAACTGAGCCTTCTTATGAGAGGTTTGCTATCTGGCACATTTCCATGATGTTAATTGGTCTGAATGGATATTCCATTGATGATTTCCATCTCAGAATCTCACTTACTGAGTAAAACTCTCAGATTTCCTAATCTGCTCATTTCCTTTGCTCAATTTATTTAACTGATTTGAGACTATTGATTCACTTGGGTATTGAAATTGTATGTCTTCGTATAGATTCTCTTTCTGCAAAGCTTAAGACAGGGACTTGGATACAGGCTACTTACGTAGGGGGTGAGCTCAAAAACTGGAGTGAAAGAGCAATGTGAGGGAAAATACATATATATAAATGTGCGAGGTACAATTCAGCTAGACCTCTGAAAAGCAGGGTAAATGCACCCCATAATTGTTCCATTAGGAGGATGGGAGGCCAGGAACATCCACTAGCTTGCTTGGGGCATTAATACCCAGTATGTTCCTGAACTGACTTTGTCTGTGGGCTGAGCAGGAGCTGTGGCTTTGAAGAGTGTCTGCGGAAGAAAATGGGGAGGCTTTGAGTCAGGATGTTATCAGCACAAAGCTAAGATTGCATAGAACTGTGCCCTGCATCTGTGATTAAAATCAGAGTCTGAAGGATGAGACATGAGGTGACAGACATGTATGCTACAATATAAATATGCTGTTAATATTAAACATTTAAAATGAATTTGTCATAGTTTCTTATAAAGCATATAAGCACATTGGCATACACAAACTGAAACTTTTTTGGAACCTTTGTGAAATGTTACCCAGGTATTATGATTCAGGTCTTAGAAACTTTAGATGCCATCTTGTTACTGTAATTAAGGAAACTTTCCATCATGCCTCCCCTTTAAAATAGATGTGGAAAGACCTTTGCTGGTCTCCTGTACAAACTCCACCTGTGCCTTCCCTGTGAGACGTCCAGTGCACAGGCTGTGGGTATAGAATTTTCCATGTGGCAGCATCCATCCAGCTGCCAGAAATGTCGCCAAGACACATATGGAAGAAAAGAGTGCAGTTCGTCATGTTATGTATCTTCAAAACTTTACTTTTTGTTATGGAAAATTGACTAGAAATGATTGCATTATACATGGTTCACTTATTTATGTGTACAAACATGTACAATATAGATTACAAAGTATTTGCATTTATTGATTATGTTGTCTGGTTCATGAATATCTTGTAAGCTCCCTAAGACAGGGAGTATATTTTGTTTACCTTTGTATATCTCAATACCCAGCTAGTAGAAGCTGAATAAATACTTACGGAATCAAAAGTTGTGTCCAACAAATACCATAGATGAGAGAAAAAGACTAAAAGTATGATTGAGTACTCCCTATGCTGGGAACTGTATTAAATACTTCCTATATGTTATCTCACGAATTCTCACAATAACTCCGAAGTAGGTATTGTTATTAATCCTGTCTCACCAATGGGAAACTGTGATTGAGAAAAAATGTAATACCTGGACCAAAACCATAAAACCAGTTGGTTGTGAAATAAAGATTTAAATCAAGGCATTCAGACAGTTAGTATTTGTAGAATATCCTCGTATAATTTTCTTGCTTCACAGAAGGCTAGAGAGAAAGCAATGGCACTTAGAACTTGTGAAATCATTCTCTGATGTAACACAATTTCCTTCCTGAATTCATTCACTTCTGGCCTTTGGTCTCGCTCTTCTACTTGTTGTATATGCCTTTGTTACTTGGCTCATAAAGCTGCATCTTTGCCACATTTTTAGATTAATTTCTTTCTCTTGTCAGGCTAGCACCATTATCCCCTACTACCCTCAAAAGGGAGTACCACTTAGAATAACATAGCAACAGCAAAATATTGAAACTGCAGGGTTAACGTTCTCTGACTGCTATTGTGGCAAGTCTTTCTCTGAAGCAACAAAACATAGTGGTATGAGCCTGGACTCCAGAGTCAGACAGCCAGAGTTCCTGGCCTTGTTCTGTGACCTTGAGCAGGGTATTTAACATTCCCATTCTGCACCTCAGTGACCTCATCCATATAATGGGGATCATAATAGTATTGACATCAAAGCTATTCTGAGGATTAAATTAATAATTACATATAAAACTTAGAGCACGGTATCTGACACATAATAAGCTTTATCTGCATAAGAATCTGCTAGCAAAATATTAATACAAGCCCATACAGGAGTATAAATGCTGATATTTCCATTTATCTGAGTATAAAATCATGAACAAAGAGAACTTGAACACTTGACCACAGAAGAAAAATGCTAGTTATAAATAAATAAATAAATAAATTTATTCTCAAGTGCTATTCTCTGTGTGTGACTTCTGGGAGATAAACTATCTTTGGGGTTGCTCTGAAAAGTCTTTCTTGACTTTGACACCTTGCTGTCCCTCCCTGTTACCACCTCCTTACTCTCTTTCTCTCTCCACACCACCCTCTTCAAATCTTTACTATCTATTTCATTTGCATAAAAATTGTCTCCAGAGTTAATTCCTTGACAAGGTTTCCTGGAAAATGGCTGAAGACAAAGACCACATTATAACATCCAAAAGACAAATACCACGCAGTTGGGTCCCTGTGGTGTCTTGTTACCTTGTACACACCTTGCCCAGGTCAGGCAGGGCCTGTCCTCTAGTCTTATCTATTTTCCTTTAACATTGACTGCCCTCACCACCTGCAAAAAGAACACCTTGAAAAGATGAATTATTAACTTCAGAAAAAGTCACTTCAAACACTTCAAAAGCTAACATAGAAGAGGGAAAACCCCAGTAACTGGCTCTGTAGTCACAGTTGACATTGACTTGATCATTTTATTTATTCCTTTCTTCTGTCTTGAAAAACAATAGGTCAATTCAATTTTATGACATCTGAAATATAAATGTATGAGTTTAAGATGTGCTAGCATTAAAATATTTATTGGTTAAATCTGACAGTCATATTTATAGTCATCTCCAAAGACCTGTGAAGTGTATATCATAAAATGGAATCTATATTGAGAAGTTTTGCCCTCAGAATACATAATTTGACTTTGTAGTTTCTTTGCCTGTTTTAAGCTAAAAAAAAAAAATCTGGATATTCAACTATTTTTTTTTAATGTCTGTGGATTTGTGAAAGCGGTAAATCACTATGATTGACAGTTTTAGCATGTCACAGAGGTTAATCTCTAGCACTAACTATGAGAGTTTCAACACAGTCGGAAATTGTTATCCATTTTTTAAAACAAAATATCAGGTCCTTTTGTCTCGCATGCTCCTTCAAGTAGCTACAAAAAGACTTGAAGATTATTAGCTATCAAATATTTATAGTATGAGTATTTGGGACCTTTAGAAGCTTCTAAGAATTTAGTACATTTCAAGAATTTTGTTCATTTGACACATATTTTCAGTGCCTAAAATGTGCAAGAGACTGCCCCACTCCCTGTCATGATAGAGCAAGTAACTAACAATAGCTAACATTTACTGGGTGCTCAGTTTGGCAGGGCACTGTTTTAAATTACATCCTAAGTATTAATTAATTTAATTGCTCACCTATAAAAAGGTGACAGTGTTTCTCCTACTTAAAAGATAAGAAAACAAACTCAAGAGAAGAAAATACAAGATACAAGTCTCGTATCTAGTAAGGAGGTAGAACCGAGTTTTGAACCCAGGCTAGCTAACTCTAAAGCTGCTCTGTTCATATTTTGTTCTTTCTCCTGAGGATCTTCCAGTATAGTGGGAGGAAGAAAGGGAGTAGGACAAAATATATGAATAATCATAAAGCAAGCCATTAGATGTAGAAGTAAAAAATGTCATGGAATTGAAAAAGGAAAGAATTATACCCATTTTCATCAAAACTGAAAGAGGCATATTGACTGACACATTAGGGATGGTTTTACAGGAAGAGGTGGAGCTAGTTCAAAGCTTTCTCAGTAGAGGGAAAGGTAAGAATTGAGGTGCAGAGATAGGGTAGTAAAAGGCAAGTTGAGGTGACAGCAAGTAATTTCATTTGGTGAGATATAGGATACAGAAGGAGCAATCATTATAGATGAAACTGGAAAGGTACAACAAGGTTCTAAAATGTTGAAGAACATGAAATGCTAGGTCATAGACTTTTAGAACATAGCAATGTAGAGATTTTAGAATTTGGGGGTGAATAAAATGATTAAAACCCTGTTGGAAAAATAATTCTTTAGCACTGGAATTTTATTATATTTATCATCAAGTCCACTTTTAATTCCCAACTACATAAAATGAAATATTTATACTAAGAATAGGAATTAGAAAAGGAAAGATGGAGGTGATATGTACTTTTAGGAAGACTGGGGAAGCCAGGATGGCTCAGTGGGTTAAGTGCTCTCTTTGCAGCTCTGGAGCCTGAGGATTGAGTCCCAGCTCTTGCCCAGGTGGACCCATATGCTGAACTGGAGTACCCTCAGTTCAGTTCTTGCTGGGGCCTAGGCTGGAGGTTCCTGGCCCCGTTCCTGCCCTGCGCAGCCCCATGCCCACCTGTGGAGTGAAACTATATGGAAAACTAGTGCTGTCAACTATGGAGACTGTTCTGGGCCTTCCCCCTTCTCTCTGTCTCTCTCTATCTCTCTCTGTGTCAAAAACATAAAAATTAATATTTAAAAAAAAAAAAAGAAAGACCAAGGAGAAGCTGGTTACTAATGGTTCTCAAATTACATCTAAGTCAGTGGTTCGCAGGATGGGCTGGACAAGGAGGAGTAGTGGTCAGTGGTCATTGGTTCTAGTCCTTGGCTGTACTTTAGAATCAGCAGAGGCATTTTCAATATCTCAATGCTCAGGGCACATCCCAGCCTGATTATATCAAAATCTTGGAGATTCCAGTTCAGGTGTCAGTAGTTTTAAACCTCTCATAGAGATTATATAGGTCACCAAGATGGAGAACTATTACTCTAATAAATTAAATACAAGGATTTAGGGATGCCAGGAGAGCTCAACAGGATGAGCACTTGCCTTGCAACCATGAGGTCTAGAGATCGAATCCTAGCCCTGGCCCGTGCAAACCCATATGCTGAACCCCAGCACAACTGGTAACCACTGGGATGGCAGTGAAAGTTCTCACCTCCCATGTGGGAGGCCCCCAGCTGGGTTCCCACCCTGTGGGGCTCCACATCCACCTGTGTGGAATGAAACTATGTCACAACTAATAATGTACAGCCATGGAGACTGCTCTAGGCTCTCTCTGACCTTCTCTCAAACAATAAAAATAATAATAATAATGAGGATTTGAAGACAGAGCTGACAGTGAAAATGGAAAAGAGGAAAGGAATATGAAAATAAAAAAATTATGGAAAATAGTTCGAAAGGAAAATTAACATTACTTTTTGAAAATGCTATGAAAATTGTTCATTAGAAAAAGACACTCCCCTTTCGTGAGCCATAAACAAAGTTTAGGGAATTGGACAAGTTTAATCAGAACATAGAGCTTCATTTATAACAAGGCAAAAGCGTACCCAGGGTGAGCCATTTAAGAGCATTAAATGCAATAATACAGAATACAGAACTCACATGAAAAGGCAGCACTAGATTTACGTAAGCTATTACTTTAAACAGAATCAAATGTATTAGGTTCACATTAGACATATTATTTCTACTTTCTTAGGATGATTAACAGACTCTGATTTTATGGTGGAAAAACACCAAGAAGTTGTTTTTGGCATTTCTATAGGTTGAGCTCCAAATTCTAGATCCACTGGTTGTGTTCATTGCTCTACCAGCAGAGCTGGCTCCTTCGCTATCTGACTTTAAATACAAGCTGCAACAAAAGCTGCATGTTTTGACAACTACCGATAGAGTCAGCTGTAGTTTACCTTTAATTGAATGAGTAACTGATGGAAATACCCAAACCGTTTGTCCCTGCTGTCTTTGTGAGCCTTCCCCATGTTTTACATGGTAACATTCAAACTGGCTACAATGACCAAACATGTACAGTTACGCTACCCTTTGACTGCTGACCACTGTTACTCTTAGAAGTTACTTTCAAATAGATTCCAATATCCTACCAAACTTTAAACAATTTTCTGTTATACTTTTACCAGCATACACAAGAAATAGATTAGAATAGGGACAAAATGAGTTTAAACTATCCCTTTTAAAAATGCAACACAGTTCCAACTTGTCTCATGCCATTACCTTTTGAAATCTTATCCAACTGCAAAACTATGAATATTAATAATTTTATCTAGTACTTTATGTTCCCCAAATGTTTTACAGTCCCATTTAGTTAATCCTCATAAAATCCTATTGAAGCATGCTAGTGTTAAAACTCTTGTTTCATACCGAAAGAAATCAAGGTTCAGAAACGTTAAAAACTTGTGATTAAGCAAGCCAGTTGTAAGGAAGCCTGAGAGTCTGTGTAGCCTTGTTCCTTTCTTCAGCGAAACACCCTCTCTAAGAAATATTTATGGTAAAGTGCCCCACTAGACAAGCTGTCTTTCCTGTACCTCCAAGCCCTATTAAGCCAAAAATCTTTGTATTGGGTAATAGGAAAGGTTCCTTAAGTTCTCTGTAATTCAGACATCTTTGTAGGGGAAAGATGTAGGGAGAAAAGAAAAGTACTGAGCCAGAAAATTGAGAAAATGGGTCTAAGATATGAATCACACATTGCTGAAACAGTAAGAAACAGACACCCAATGACTGATCCAGCCCAAGGAAAAACATATAGTCATGTATAGTGAAGTCGGTTCTCTCTCCTTTGACTTATTTTCCTCTTTCTTCCCTCCCAACTCTATCAGTGTTGAACAATCAAAATGTATTTATGCAACATACTGCTACAGGGAGCTTATTATGGGTCAAGCACTTCATGAAATACTGGGAATATACAAGGATGAATAATAAATACGCAATCCCAGCCTTATGGTTCACAGCTTGGGAAAGGAGAAAGATATATAAACAAATAGCTCAGACTACAATGTGCTATATATACTGGAGCTGAGCTGGAAGCAAAGTGGGGTGAGAACACAAGGAAGCACCAATTAAGTGCCTGGAGGAAGGGGGAACGCCTGCAATAGAAGCCCCTTCTCAGCAAGGTCTTTCTTAAGTGAGTGAGTAGGAGTCTGCTAAGGAGCGGAAACAGCACATTAAGGGGGAATAAAAGTGACATTCTTTTTAATTGCATTCTAACAGAATTCTAAATCATAACTAGAAAGCGCAAGTGGTATTTGCCTGAGCTGGGGCCCTCATCTGCCACTTTCTCCAAATCACAGTGCGATTCATATTCAATAGCTCACTGTGCATTTTCTATTCCACAGCCTCAGTCTAAGTAGTAAGGGACCAGGGCGACATCATATGGTAAAAAAGATGGAAAGTTTTGAAGTTGAGAATCTTAAATCAAGATCGTGAGTTTAGGGAGGAAAAGAGGGAAAGAAGAACAGAGACAGGGACAGGATATAAAAGGAGGAAAAGAGATGAGCAGCAATTGGCATTGCTATTTACAAAGCAGTTCTCTTGGATATGATTACATTTGGACTGGACCTCGTGAGGTTATTGTATCAAATGAATTAATGGTTGTGAAAATGCTTTGTAAAATGAAGAAACTATACAAATAAGAGCCATTATTACTGAGAGTGAGCTTCAGCCTGTAATGGAGATGGGCCCCATGCTTGCAGCTATGCCCTAGAGTTGCCATATCTGAAGGGAAGACAGAGATGAGAGGAGGTCTGGGAAGATCTGAAAGAGCATATGTGTGCGTAGGGGTGTGACCTCCTTCAGCTCTGTTGCATTGCAGAGAGAATTTCCTGTGCCAGCTCAGCCATAGCCTGCCTTTCCTACAGGATATCAAGCTTCAAGTTTACAGTTCCTATCAGGGAGTCTCTTTGTTTGAACAAAGCCTCATTTGTTAGGAAGTGTCACAGATCAGCATGTATCAGATGCAAGATTGAATGTCCCTCAAGCACAAAGACATGCGAAGCTATGCCAGGATACCAGCAATGGGGCTTTTCACCATGAGAAAACAGATGGTCAGAGTGAAAAAGGCCAGTCTTTATGGAAAAGAAATTCTTCCAACCCACCCCCACCCCCTGTGCCCCACCCCCTCTTCGCCCCCTTCCCCGCTCTTCTTTCACTCCATTGCACTGACAGGAAAACATTCGATATGCTGCAACATCATCTGATGTTTGTGTCCTTTTAATTAAACCAAGAGATCTGGAATAGGGATGCCCTTGTCTTTGTGGAGAAATGATTTCAGAAAGAAGATAATGGAACCTCTTTTTCTTCAGGCTTGCAAGAGGCTTGTGTGTAATTTGTCCTTTGCAAGAGCAATCAAAGATAACCGGTACGCAATTGATTACGGGCTTTGTGTCCTTTTAATTACTTGTTTTTACACACTGGTTTAGTTACATGCTGAAAGCAGATCCATCTGAGTTCTCTCTAAGCTGTAGTGCTTTCTTTGGCTTACATGGTTTAATAATAAAGCTATTAGTAAGCCACTGCCACATAGAACAATCCTATCAGGCTAGGATAGATCTTGAATCTTGCTTTTTTTAATTCTTCCAATAGGCTATCAGATGTTTTTATGAAAAAGAAGGTTAAAGAACACTACATCATTGCTTAACTATACAAAAATATTCTACAATTTCAGGAGAGTATAGTCTTCCTTATTCTCAAAGTAGAGTTCAAAGGATAGAAAGGTTAGAAATTATACAGTAGGTTTTCGGTTTGCTTTTTGTCTTACGTGAAAAGAGTAGAAACAAATGTTTTCTTTCATTTTATTACCGGTAAGCACTTTTCTGTTGACTGGTATAACTGAATACTTTTAAAAAACCATAGGAATACAAAAATAAAAGGTTAACACAATACATAGACCAGATAGTTATTGTTTGGTTTCTATGTACTAAAAATGTCATCAAATCAGTAAATGCCAGATGAAAATACAGAAACAAGGTTATTATTATTTTTAATTCTCTACCTAAAAGCTAGACAATTAAAAAGGAGCTTTCTAGTGATAGAAAACTGACTAAATTTCTTTGCCAGTATTTACTTACCTGCTACTAACTTATGCCCTAGAGAGAAAGAAAAGCTGAAGGTTGTAACCACATAAAATAAACCCACCTAATTTTAATAGGTAGTAGATCCTGAGACTGTAGCTGCTGAAGTACAAAATGAATGAAAAGCTTAGCAAAGTGTGTGATCCCCACTACGAACACTAGACCCAGGGGCCAGGCCCTTGTTTTATCGAATCTCCATAGATGTGAGTTCATTGCAAGATACTGAAATTACCCTAAATTCTGGTAAAATCTCTGAGTCTAAATCCCCACCAACTTGTCATGCTCTCAGGTCTTTTCTACATCACTGCTGCCAGGGTGATAGACTCCTCCTCTTTCCCAGGCATGTATTTACCTTTATAGACATGTAGCTACCCTACCTATGAAGTACCCACTGTGTGCTCACCAACTTGGGAAACACAAAAATTTACCTTCTTTGAAGTATAGTTCCTTCTGACAAAGAGCTTATATTCTAGGAGAAGACATGAGCCTTGAACAAACGAAACAGTCCATGAAAAATGAACATGATGAATTCTAACTTACAGAAAGAGGAGGAAATCAGTTTACAAAGAGCAGATAGATGAGACTGCGTGGAGTATGTGGGATGTAATCTGTGATGAAGCATAAACGAGGATAGAGCAGACTGGCAAAGGCAAAGAATAGAAGAGACAGCATTCTAGCATGGCTTCATGAGGCCATAATGTATAGGACAGGAGGTATGAATTGGGAGAAGTAAAAAATGAACTGTGTATAAATTGAAGCTGGTTCTAAAGAATCTTAAGTGTCATTAAAAATATTTATCTGGGGAAAGCTGGGATGGCTCAGTGGGTTAAGCGCTCGCTTTGAAGCCCCGAGGACCGAGGATCGAATCCCAGCCCCGGCCCATGCGGACCCACATGCTGAACTGGGGTGTGCCCCCAGTTCAGTTCTTGCCAGGACCTATGTGGGAGGCTCCTGGCCCAGTTCCTGCCCTGCGCAGCCCCGTGCCCACCTGTGGAGTGAAACTGTGTGGAAAACTAATGTCAACTATGGAGACTGCTCTGGGCCCTCCCCCTTCTCTCTGTCTCTCTCTGTCTCTGTTTCTCTCTGTCAAAAATCAATAAAATACCGGTAAACCTTAAAAAAAAAATTTATCTGGTGTGTTCTGTGTGATAAATGTTGAGCTAAGCATTGGAGATTACAAAAGGAATCAAAAGAAATATGGCATAGTCTCTACCCCATGAAACTCACCATCAGCTGGAAAAGACAAACTGAGATAACAACCATCAAAATTTATCATCTGTCTGTCATTCTAGCAGATTTTTCTAGTTACATTAATAAAACTGTACTGTTTATTTGATATGTTTATCGCATGCCCGATCTAATGCATTATCTTGCTAATAGTTGTAACACTTCCCTATATTATGCTAGTTCATGTTGATTATTTGTACATTTGTACTATTTCATGAATCCTACCATGTTTCTCTCTCATTTCTTTTTCCACCTGCTTTTTTTTTTTTTTACCAACTGCTCCTCCCACCCTATCCCCTGCATTTGCTCTTTTCATATCACAGAATTTTACTTTAGCTCTTATTGGATCTCTCCTCTGATGTTTCACAATATCAGAGTTCTTCCACAAGATTCAGCCATTTGTACATTTCTTAAAACAATTAAAGATATAATTACATACCTAAGAATCATGAGATTCTTAGAATGTTAGGAGTGCTGACGTGAAAGCCATGATAATATGTAGTAATCTGACTTTTACAAAACATACCTTAGCATTGTAAACACACAATTTAATGCAATATATGTCTAAGCAGTGTGTTTACATACTTCTTTAATAGAATTATAAGTAAAGTACTATAGTAGTAAGGAAAGAGGGGCAACTAGTGATTTTGTGGAGGTGAGTTTGATATAAAGCTACTTCTTTAGGTGCAAAAATGAATATTCTACGTAGCATAACCTAAAAATAGCTATTACAGATTTCTTCTCTTCTCTGCTTCTCTTCTCTTGGTGAATGTTCCTCTAAATTATTTAGAAATGCAGTGTTTCTGGTTTCCTTCCCTTACAAATGCCTGCCCTACAGAATGTACATTGTTGGAGGGTTCTGATGCAAATCGCTTCACAGCAGAGGCCACTCTGCCATTATACTCTAATTTGCAGCCAAGCTGGCTTTCAGCTGGTGCGTTGTCCTTGAGCGATTGTTCACTGTCAGGGCCTCTCCAGGGCACGCCAGCTGTTCTCTGAACAACAGGAACAGAGGGAAGCAGTCATATGTCACCGATTCCCAAGAAAAACGTGCCTTGGCTACCATGTTTCCTCCTTGGTTCCGGGGCTAATAATCATATAGCCAGGATCAGGGCTGTGCCCCTGGGCAAACATGTGAAGTACACAGTAATTTTCTTAGTTCATATCCATTTCCCCTTGGCCCCTACTCTTTCCCAGGCCTTAGGCTGCAGCTGGCACTTCCAGAAGTTATTCAGTCTACCCTCTCTGGATAGGGATTCAATCTATGGAATAGTGGTTTGCAACTGAAGGGCTGATACCCTAAAGTATACCTCACATATGAACATACATACACACACAAAAATGCAAAATGTTGCATAGAACTTTAGGTAATTTATAATATTCTCCCTGAAGCTAGCCTCAACCCCGTCCTCAGCCTTCTCTTCTTTTCTCTCTCCATCCTTTTCCCTATTTTCTTATAGCTCATTCTCAATTAGATTGGTACCAATTTCATTACAAGAAAGTGTTCAAAAAGATTTTTAATACCGGTATATTTTTAATCTTTTGTTTTCTTTCTTATAAAAGGGTCAATAAAATAACTGCTAAACTCCAACCAAATGGAACCAGGGTTTTACTGCTCCTGGGCCTTCTGTTCATACAGATACTGCAATGAACTTTGTTTTGTGAAACTTTTGGTATGACGCATCAAGGAATTCTGAAGACAACTTTCATATTTTTCTTCTCTTTTGAGGGTAATTAAATATCCAGTTGGAGATACTAATGGTTAAATTTCCTTCTCTTTGGACACTGAGCAATGGTGATCCAATTTTAACAGCTGCCCACTGCCTCACAATGAGTGTGCTTTCAAGAAGCACCATTTGTTCTACAGCACAGCTGTAAGTGGGGCTCGCTTATCTGTAGGCAGGATTCTAGAACAGCTAACTCAGCAATGTCTCTCCTCCTGGTGGCCTTCAAAATGGCTTTGGCCTTTCCAGGAAAGAAAAAGAAAAGTAGTTAGAAAGGTTACAGAGGGGAAGCCGGGATGGCTCAGTGGGTTAAGCGCTCACTTAGCAGCGCCAGGGACCGGGGATCGAATCCCGGCCCCGGCCTGTGTGGACCCATATGCTGAACTGGGAGCTCCCCCAGTTCAGTTCTCTCTTTCGGTCTCTGCATCTCTCTCTCTCTCTGTCAAAAAATTAATAAAATAAATAAATAAATACTTAAAAAAAAAAAAAAAGAAAGGTTACAGAGAGCTCATCACAGATAAAAGTATATACGCAAAATCCTGAGAGCCATAGGAAGACTTTTAAAAATGTAATGTGTGACGTTACCTTCCCATTCTAGCATACCAAAAAGTAATATGTATCTTGAGTATTTCATAAGATGGATCAGCCTTGAAATTCTGATTAAGTCCACCTAATAAAATATTTTAAATGAGACATGATCTTATATCTGTACTAAACCTTTAATAAAGATACTAAAAAGTAGGCAACTGTATTAGATAACTACTTAGTCTATCTTGGATCATTATTAGGCTTTTGAAAAGAATAAAACTAGAAAAAATCTTTTCAAACCCTACAGTGGAAAATTTTTGCTATGTGATGGAAGATGATTCATGTCAGTCCTGCATTCTAAAACAGAAAGAACAAAAATGTGATGTACTCATGTGTGCTAATAAACCCCCTTGGTGCCTATTTTAAACATTTCTATTTAATTAGGACATTTTTTTTTTCCTGCTTAGCCCAGATGCAGTCTCAGAATTCTTCTGAGCACAGATACATTGGCATTGTCTACCAGTTGTTTGAAAGTGGCAGATGAGATAAAGCTCTCTTGCTATTTCTAAGCTATATTATTGAGAGAGCTACTGGGTCATCCCCAAAGTAGAACTACTTAAGTTTGATCTTGGATGGAGGACTAGGGTCCAATGTAAATAGCATCTCCATGCCATGTGACTGGAGCAGGACTCATAAACCAGAATGTAGGGGCCAAATCTGACCTGCCAACTGATTTTGCACATAAAAACTTACTGGAGCAACAGCCAAACCCATTTGTTTGTGGATTGTGTGTAACTGTTTTCCCTTCTTTGGGTTGCATGAGCCAATAATTTTGCAAGTTAATTTGAGTTGGATTTTTTTCACTTTCATTCAAGAATAACACATATTTCAGAACTTTGGATTCTGGTTTGGCCTCCATGGAGATCATCAATTCCTCCAAGGACTCCAAATGTTCAGTAGTATGAGAAAAAACCAATGAACAGCCTGTGATTGGCTTAGATCCCAGCAGCATTTGTGTTTTGAGAGCTATGACAGCATGAGCCCACCACCAAAACAGATACTAAATGTGATGCAAAACCAGTGTTCTCTCCTCTTCTTGTTTCCCTCACTTCTCATGAGCTCTTCCTCCCCCATAGAGATTCAGGCTCGCCTTTTACATGTTCTGCAAGGCTCCTTCTAAGACAAAGAAAGTCCCTAGTGAGTTAGTTCCATGGTCAAACACCATGCAAAACCTGTTTGCCATTCCTGCAATAGCCTGGCCATGAGGGTTACCAATGCGCTGAAAAGGAGCTATGTCCATTAACACAGCACCACATTGCAATTATAAATTTATATTTGCAAGCTACTGCATATATTTATGTTTAAGTCAACTCAGATATGCTTTAATTATTTTAATAGCTTTCTGTTCTCACTGTGTTTTCTTTATAAAGGATCAAATAAAAATAATTCCTTCAGGACTTATTATTGAGACACAACAAGGAGAAAGTGGGGAGGGTGAGGGTGGGAATGATCATCCCTTGAACACCTCCACTGTGCTAAGCACTGAGTTTTATGCTTTCTCACAAACAACTTCATTTATTCCTCCTAACTTCTTGTGACATAAAAATGATTCTCTTTTTATTAAGTTCATTGGGGCGACATTGGTTAGAAAAATTACATAGTTTCAGGTAAATAATTCTATTTATTTTATTGTAAGTTTCCCAACATGGATGAATCCAACAGACCACTGGTTGTAATTCTTATGACTAAACTGATTAATAAAACCTCATTCTCATTCTTAAAGAACGTTTTCTACAGAGAACAATCACTTATATTGGAGTAAAATGGAAAAGCAAAGAAGAAAAGACTTAGAGAAAATGTTGGAAAAGGAAGAAACAGATAAAGATCAGGGAAAGAAAAAATAAAAGAGGGGTGTTATTTCTCATCCGAAATTACTGTTAAAACTTATTCCTTTAGTTATGCCCGTCCCTAGTTTAAGAACCAGACAAAACCACATGTGTGCCAAATATGAGCAGATGTATATTCCCACAATCTATGTTGGGCAGATAATAAAACCCTTTGATGGGAACCTCAAGGAATACAGTGGCAGCCTGGCATTACTTAATCCTACCATACCTGGCATGTACAGGACAGATTTCTGAGAGGTTTCATTGTGGCAAGAATAAAGGATTCCAAATAGGAATTTCCTGCTGGGGCTCTGTAACTGGGTCTATTGTGAAGACTGCAAAGTCAGCTTTAGCAACACAGTTAGTAGGATGGCTAACTGCTCACTTAATTTATCTGCTTCTTTGCCACATCCAAACCCATGGCCAGTAACACCATAGAAAGCAGTATTGCTGGGAGTGAAAGAATAGCAGGAGCTCTGCAAACCCTGATGACTTTGACAGCAGTTCAACTGGAGGGGACAAGAGGTCAGTGGCAGGCTCTGCATCTTTAAGAGGCATTTTCCAAATGACTGATAAATGCTCAGCATTTTCATTCCTGTTTATCAAGGAAGGGAGATGAACTGCAACCATATTCTACTGCGTTTTAACAGCAGACAGGCTTGGTGGATGTCTTTCAGTTTTACTCAGCTTTATTCAGCACGTTCTTCTGCCAACTCAGCTTTCAGGCAACACTGTCCAACAACATCATCACAGATACCATGCAAATAATTTGACTGTTCTTGCTTTTTTCCAACTCCACACTTTTCAGCGAAGGGCAGATTCAACCCTATGATGGCATAATGGAGAGCTTTTCTTTATTCTGCTTTGTCTAATCCAGATTAGCAGTTAGATTGCTTTCTCTTTAGAATGTGTCTAGGTCCTCTTTTCTTTAACAGAATTTATTAACCCTTAACAATCAGTGTTTCTGCACAGGGCCCTTATGACAGTTACAAGGGGGTGGTGAAGAGCAAGAAGTCTGGAGCCAGGGTACCTGAACTCATTCTGGCTCTGCCTCCGCATAACCTTGGGCAAGTAAATTATCCTTTATAAACTTCAGTTTACTTATCTATAATATGGAGGGAACCCTGCCTTGTAGAGTTTTTATGGCATTGAAAGAGCTAATACAGTTGAAGCACTTAGCAGTGTGCTGTGAATAGCATAAGAAAAGTTTTATTTGTATCTATTTATTTCCCCATATATGAATATGTATGTGTATGTATGTATATGCATATATGTATATGCATATACGTATATGCATATGTGTGTGTGTGGGGGGGAGGGGGCCTGTTTGGAAAGTATCCAGCCATGTAATATGAAAAATAGAGGCATTTATGGCTGGATTATTTTTCTGGACAATCCTCATATACATGAGGGTGTTGTAATCATTCATTCAAATTTTTGGAACGTTTTCTGATGGTCTTGTTTAAAAGTCTTCTGGAAACCTCTTATTTTTCCCTTTGCATTCAAACAGTAGGCAGCTCTTTCTTTAGAGCTAAACAAAGTACATTCTTCCGCTTCCCTTAGCCATGAGCAATGACTTCTGACTCATTTCTAATAGTGTTTCTTGGTTCCCTGTGATTCAAGCAGTAGACTGTTACCATTTCCTTCCATGTTGCAATGCACGATCCTTCCCTCAGGATCTAGCAGTGGGAAAATACGAGGGAAAAGTACAAATGAAAAAAAAAAAGAAAGAAAGAAAGAAAGAAAGAAAAGGAAGCTAGATGTATCTTGTGTTTGCCTGACTAAAAGATTATATGAACTTTGTCTGGTATCTCATTTTGGGGGTTGAGAGTAACCATCTAGGTATTTGATACTTAGGTGACTTATATTAGAATAAAAAAGAAAAAAATTCTTTTGGCTTCAGAACCTCTTTTAGTTCAGCTATGCATACTTTTATATTCTGTTATTGATAACCCTTACATTGTTAGATGGTTTCAATAGAAATCCAGATCCATTAAGAAAAACCAATCTGTCCTTGCAAATAGCAACAGCATCTTGAGACTTTCTGTATACAGTGACTTGTGCTCACAAAGCAATGCCTTCAGCTAGATGAGTTGCTTACTGATTGGTATTCAATATCCCTGCTATTCTCAATCATAAGAAAGAAAATGACTGCAAATCAAGATAAGTAGAGAAGATAAGAGAAAAAAACAAAAAAGGAAGGAAAAGGACTCTGGTGTGATGAAGAGCTCCGTGTGAAATCTTCATCATCCGTTCAGTTCACTCTGAATGAAGCAAGTGGTGCATGACATGCGCCACAGTTGGATCAGCAGTACAAGCTGTGTGCCCATCTGGTATGCAGGTGTTTACACTGATGTTTCCCAGCCAAGCTTCCAGGGGGTAGCATTTTTGTGGCATTGGCTCTATACTAGTGCAAGAAAAAGAAGAGAGGGGACCACCCACTGATAAAAAATGGTGTCACCTCTAGGTTGACCACATGCCTTCAAAGAGTGGTTATTGAATTTTATATGCATCACAATCACTTGAGCAACTTTATAAAAATGCAGAATCCTGATCTCCTACCCCAAGAGATTTGTATTTAATATATACCTATTTAGTAGGTTCCAGAAACTTGCTTTCAACGAACATTCTAAGTTACCCTAATGTAAGTGTTCCATAGTGTGCACTTTGAGAAACATTACCCCCCCACACACACACACTAAAATGGGTAAAAGAACATCTAGAAAATAAAAGACATCAACCATCTTCTTCATTATGTGACTACTGCCTATAGCATTCACTAACATAATAGAATATTTAATTATAAAAACAGAAAAAAATGGTATTTGACTAAGAGAACTTTGGATATTAACAAATCTTTTAAAAATAACTTGTTTTTATTAGGCCCTATTTCTACAAACTAAGCACAATTCAAGTTTAGAATGACAATGATATTAATACATAGGTACCAAGGGTGGTAGCTTTAAACCCTATTATGAACCTTTGGCCAATTTCACGTGATTCTTTTCACAGCTGGTAACATACCGTATTCTATATATTGGTATTCAGTGTCTTTCTGTGACCACTATCAAATATGAACAGGTCTCCTCTAAAAATTCTTCTCTGAAGCAGCTCTCAGCAACCAAGAACCACACACCTACTCACTTATACCAAGGTTTGGAAAGAGAAAGAATAGATAGACCTATAGAAACATTCAAGAGCCACATCATGGAAGTAATTTTGGATTGTGTTGAGTTTAGCCTCTCTTTAGTAGGTGATAGAAGGTCACTGAAGCATTTTGGTTAGAGGTACGTCATGATCATAATTTTTTCACAGAAGCCACATAAGTTATAAAGTCTAAGTTTTTATAATAATGTATATGAAAAGATGCTGCTGAAAACAAAAGAGATATATATGTAACATACTGATGTAATAAAATTACAAATCATTATTATAATTATTCACACATCAATATACTCCTCCCTCATCTAGCGGAAAAACGAAAAAAAGAACATAGTCTAGCACTTCTCATTAGCCTTAAGAATACATTTCTAAGAATAACGTTCATTCAATAAATATTTATCTTGTGGCCATGTTATGTTGGGCACTGTGCTAGGTGTTGGGGAATAAAACAGGGAAGGTCTCCACTGTTGAGGTGTTTACAGTCTGCTGAGACAGACTTTGAATAAATAATCACAGAAGCTCTGGTTTTTCCACATGGCCCTCTGCTATTCCTGTTACTTCTAACAATGCTGAGCTTTGATTGCTCTTAAAGTGTAAGTCCTTTCCCTATTTCATCTTTCTTTAAGAGCTCTCAGACAACCTTCAGAGGTCACAAATCGACTGCCTGTAGACCTATTTTGTTTGGTTCACACAATGCTGAAGTTCACCATTTTGTATTGTTTTGCTTCCATTTGAATTCACTGCCAACACAAAATTTGAGCTTCTAGCTTCTCTTGAATATATTGGGTCTCAGTTTCTGCAAGGCAACAAGTGTCTGGAGCTTCACAGTAGCTGTCCTCTTCAGAAATAATGTGTTCTGTCCATCTGGCCATTTAATCCCAATCTCTATCACCTCCTGACATGCAGTCCAAGGGTCTGTTGACATTGGTCATCTCCCTTGAGTTTCTTTGCTCCTACACGTAGCTCAGTGCACTCATCTACATTACTTGCCAGACTCTTAGATAGTTGAGTTTGCAAGTTCCACTCTACAGAGAAAAACTCAGCAGTTCTTGCACGAAATCTGCTTTAGTGTGTTTCCTCCCCTGGTTCTATTGCTTATCAAGTCTCTAGACTAAGTGAATAATCAAATGCTATTCATCACCCAATTTATTTATTCAAATATGAGGGCTGTTCAGAAAGTATCCCGGCGTTTATCCATTCTTGTTACATTGACAATGGCTGAATTTTTTTTCTGGACAGCCTTGTATTTCCAACTGTGCCTTTTCTTAGATACATTTGGTCCAAGTGAACTAGATTGTATACATATTGGTTAGCCCCAAATATGACCTGACATTTTGTTTCATTTTCAATCCAGCTAAATGTTCTCTATCTAGAACTAATACCAGCTCTCCAAACTTGGATTGTTCAATTCTACCTCTCCTGGGATCCAGCCCAAATCCCACACCTTATTCATGAAGCCCTTCCTGGATTCCTTGTCTGACTTTGGTATAACCTCCCTGTGAGCTTTCATACACCTTATCTGAAACTCTGTAAAGCCCTTCAAACTTTCTGCCTCACAGCATAGTTTTCTTCATTTGAGCTCCTTGAAGGCATGAATCTATCAACTTTATCTTCTGCTTCCAATTAACAGTGCTTGGCAGAAACAATGATGATTTTCCCAATAAATGAAAAGACAGTCTACTTAAAAATAATTGTAATGATAGGAAGGTGTTGAATGTATTTAACTTCCTCTAGGACACTGATATTTGTTTTCAATGCTCAAGCCACACAGATGTGCATTTGTTTGGGGGGTTGTTTTCTATTTGCCTGACCTATTACCCCCATATGTGCTGTTTCCATTAGTGTGTCCAGTAGAAACATGCACATTTATTTCATGTTTTTCTAGTTCCTTTGTTAGTATTCTACTCCAAGAGATTTTCTCCTTTCTCTCATTAAGAATGTTACACAAACCAATTTTCATTCTCTGTTCTAAACTCTAGAGTCACAACATAGCTTTCTACATTGATTTATCTTGTTTTTACTTGACTACAAGCCCTTGAGGGCAAGAATTCTTGGCTAAATCATATCTTATACTAGGAAATGACTGTTTTCTTAACAAGCCCCTTTCACTTATATTCAGACTCTATTTGGACATTGGATTCTAGAGCTAGAACGTATTCTGGTAAAGATGTTGACTTCTACCCATTGTAAGGGTAACAGGTTTTTCTCTAAAATTAAAAAAGTAAACATGCATGCAGAGAAGGTAAATTTCTTATGCAATTTCACACAGTTAGCTCCTGGAATCATCTGAACTATTTAAGCTGTGAATGGGATAAGCAGAAAACATAAGTGTGTTTTGGAAAATAATCTTTCATACACATACCCAAGCAAGAGTGTCCTGAAGTCACCAAGCTACCCACTCAGCTGCTCAATTAGCACTGCTTGAGAGCTATGTGCTCAACCACCTGAGGCACATACAAAATTTCCCTGCTCACTACTTAACAGTTTCACTCTCATAACCAAAGGAGATTTAATTTTCTTTCTGTAAGGCAACCTTTCAATCACAATCTTGCCTCCAACAACCTTGTGTCCATGCTCCTGGCCCCTACCTTATTCTCTTTCAGCCAGCCATTTTAAAGTAAAAATAAATAAATAAAAATGAAATAAAAACAGTTCTCTTCTAGAGAGTAAAAGATTTCAGAGCCTAAAGTGCCCACAGGCAGATCACTTATAAATACCTAGCTTAGTCACAGAGCCCAACTTGGCAAATTACAACTCACAAGCCTGTTTTTTAGTTCCAACCTGTTTCATACTCAGGCTAGCCCAGATATTTCCCTTATTTTCAATTCTTTGGGGATGCCAGATCCATTCTGGCTGAATCCCGGGCACAACGCCCTAAGCCCAAGGCACAGCTTTTTTTGTTGGCCTCAACCCGACACCCCTTAACTGGTGACTTTTCCTTTCATTGTTCTGTCACTGGACTCTCCTGAGTGCCTGTCTTAAGAACACAGTCCAGTTCTGTTTTAACCAGATACCTGTTCCCTTCTACTCTGAATTCAATTCTGATTTCCTCTATTTTTGCTGTTTCCAAGCAAATTTACTAGTTGTCTTTCTTTCCCAAGCCAGGCCAGTCACATTGGGTCTGGTTTTATTTCCTGATGTCAGTTATCTCCAGCTCCTCCTACTCTTCTGTTGATAAAAGGGAGTCACTAAGTTTAGAATATTCGTTTTTCAGTACATGTAAATAAAATGCAGATTCTAAGGCAGTGTTTCTCAAAGTGTAGTTCAACAAACCACCTGTCTCAGAATCATTTGTGGGAGGTAGGAGTAAGAAAGGGTGAGGACTACTTGATAAAACACTGGACACTACCCCAGATTAATTGAGCCAAAATCTCTGGGCATCTACTAAAAATCTGAGTTTTTGACAAACTTTCAGTTCTTTTTCTAAAGCACATTCAAGTTTAAGAACATTATATTATATAAAGTGTTGCTATTATCCTTTAAAAGCAGTTTTTCTTTATCCCAGGTTTGTTGCGTGTCTAAAATTTAGGTGTTTTTGTATACTTAATATAGTATTTAATATGTGTTCTTACAGCCACTGGAGATATAGCAGAAAATGGATGAAAATGTTTCGTCTTCATGAATCTTACATTCTGGTGGGAAAATAGATCTGTGGTCATCACAGCAAGTTAATAAAATGAAAACTGATGGAAGGTCCTACTCACTTCCTGAGGAACAAAGAGTATATAACATATACTCACAAGTGCATTTATGTATATGTATTTTATATGTATATCTATATTCACTTAAAATAAGAAAACAAAATGAGAAATTAACTAGTTAGCATGATTAGTTTGTGTTCTAATTTCTTAGAACTACTTTAGAATTACTTTAGATTTTTCTAGAATACTTTTAGAATATAACTAAATGGCTTATGTATGGGCTATAAATATATATTAGTTCTTACTGAGTTATAAAAATTTAAGAGCAGTGAAAGATAAATTCTTAGTACAAACATACATTTTAATTCATCCCATAAGAAAAGTAGCACCAAGAGAGTGTATGTGAGTCGGTAAACAGGCAGTAGGTCACGTACCCAGAGTATACATGGGCTGGATGAGTACACATGCCTGCTCCCCAGCCCTCAAGCCAAATGTTTACTTACAAGCCCTTTTACCAACTCCCTTGAAATTGCTTGGTCTGCATTCAGCATTTCACTATTAATATATAAAGTCACAAATGCATGCCTTTCTGGATTGAAGTAGAAATTAAGACTTGGGGGCTAGGGGGTGGGGGGTGACGGGGGTGGAGCATGAAAAGCATAAAAGTTTCTGTGAGCAAAGCTGCCAACTTCACTCACCTTCTTTGCTCTTGCACAAAGATATATTTCATTTGGGAGTATGAATATGTGTGTAACCAACATGAAAGCTGAGAATTTTAAAATCAGCCAGCAATCCCTGGGCCATTTCAGATGTGTTTCTACTTCTCAGGGCCTCCTGGGGACTGCTGGGAGCAGGTGTGAAGTTCCAGTTTATTAACAAGTTAAGTCGGTGTTGCCATGCATTTCGAGGGGCCTAATAGACTGGCCAATCTCAATGAATATAGAGTAGCGCTGCATCAGAAAGACACATAACAATTAAGATACTACCATTGTTACTATTAAAAATACCGTAGTACCTGTTGAACATGTACTATATTTCAAGCATTATACTAAATAATTTAGAATAATCATCAAGCTTACTAAATTGTTTAGATAAATTAGTAAAGATCTTTTTTCTGTTTTGTTCTGGATAAAGAACATTGAAATTATAGCTGACTGTGAGGCTCCAACCTGTATCTAAAGAGAATCTCTAGGTTGTTCTCTCCACATGTTGGTTTTAATTCCTTGCTTTGTTTTGCCAACAGAGCTTAAAATTGGGGCCAAGCCTGCCTGCTAGTACAATGTAACCCATGAGGCTTCATTATCCATGAAAAGGTTTCAGAAGGCTGTAATCTCCACCATGGAAAGTGGAACGTTTACGTTCATTTTTACTATACTTTGAGAAGCCACCAGAAGGAAAGAAACAGAACAAAGTATCAGTGCTAAACAGAACTTTAAGAAACAATTCAGTCTAGTCCCCCAATTTTTAATTAAAAAAAAATAAATAGGGACCAAAAATATAGTCTGAGTTTGTGTCATCTCCTATATTTCCTTTTGTACTCAGGCTTTTGCTTCAACCATTTGGTTTCCAAGACATGATTTTCAACCAAATTAAGCTCATCTGATATTTTTGTCCTTTCTAGAACATTTGCCTTCATAACCAGCTCACAGGACTGAGAGGCCAGACCAGCCACCAATGTTTTTGTAAATGACAGCCATTGTGGAGCAAAGCAGAATGCTTGAACCACAAGTAATTACAGTTGTGGCTGGTTGGGATTGATTTTATAACTTGAAGGTGTTAAAGTTTATTTGCTCTAAAATTGCATAATGGACCTGGGCTGTAATTAAGGATTACAGCCAAAAAATAAAAAAAAATAAAAAAACAAACAAACAAAAAACAGGGGATGCCGGGATGGCTCAGCGGGTTAAGCACTTACTTTGCAGCCCTGGGGTCTGAGGATCAAATTCCAGCCCTGGCCCATGTGGACCCATATGCTGAACTGGGTTGTAGTCCCAGTTTGGTAGAGCCTCCCATGCAAGAGATACCTGGCCTGGTTACCCCTCTGCATGGTCTTGTGCCCACCTGTGTGGAAGAAAACTACATTGAAAACTGATGACGTACAACTATGGAGACTGGACTAGGCCCTGCCTCATCTCTCTGTATCTCTCTCTGACTCTCTGTGTGTCAAAAACAATAAAATAAATCTTTTAAAAAAATACACATAAATAAAGATTACCATTATCTTGACTCATGTTTATGTCAAATGCAGTCAAAATTAAGCTTCTCCATTTACATTTGTTATGGGGACAGGGGAACGGGACATGCAGGCTGCTCACACGTGAATTTCTGATCATTTAGCTCACAGTTAAAAAATGAATAAAGTCCTATTCTAACCCTTCCCCATTCCTTATATAAACCAGGAAAGTGAATAAAACCTGTAGGCACCAAGGAGAGTCATAGAAGCCAGCCCGCCCCCAAAGACAGACTGCAGAATTCAGCCTGAGAAGACTCAGGGAATGTAAGTTATCTCTGAAATTTTTAGGTCATCATGGAGAAAAACCAAGCCTTGTTCGTTTGTTCCCAAGAAATGGTAATGATAAGAGTTGCAGTTATTGTTGAGTACTCACCAGTGTCAGGCACCATGCAAGGGCTTTCGATGCATTATCTCTAATTCTTTTAAATATTTTATTTTTATGGTTTGTTGTTGTTGTTATTGTTGTTTTTGACAGAGAGAGAGACAGAGACAAAGAGAAGGGGGAGGGCCCAAGGCAGTCTCTATAGCTCACAGCATTAGTTTTCCATATAGTTTCACTCCACAGGTGGGCACGGGGCTGCACAGGGCAGAAATTGGTCTGGGAGCCTCCCACATAGACCCCGGCAAGAACTGAACTGGGGGCACACCCCAGCTCATCATGTAGGACCACATGGGCCAGGCCCAGGGTTTGAGCCTCAGGCTCTGGGGCTACAAAGCGAACGCTTAACCTACTGAGCCGTCCCAGCTTCCCTATTATCTCTAATTCTTACATCGACCTCAAATGGGATAAGTTATCCCATTTTATAAGTGAAAACAAGAGGCAAGGGCATGGAGTGGGTAAGCGCTGTACCCAAAGAAACATTCTGAGTAAGAAATAGACAGGGATTCCAGGTCTATTTCTACCTCAAGAAACACAATTCCATCCTTCCTGTTGCACAGGCCAAAAACCTTGAAGTCACCCGTGAATCCTATTTTTTTTTGTTCACACCCTGCTTAAATCCTTCAGTGGACTATGTCTGCTCTACTTCCAATATTATTCCAAATCTGAATAGTTCTTACCACATCTGCCTTTGCCAGCCTGCTCTAAACCACCAGCAAAACCACTCCATGTTAATATAGCGTTTCCTCCTGACTGTCCTCCCAGCTTTAGCCCAAGGCCGCTGCTGGTCCACATTGACATAGAAGCTAGAATCATCCTTTAAAAAGCAAGTTTAAGTGTCTCACTCCTCTGTTCAGAAGTATCCAGTGACATCTGACCTCATTGTGGGTAAAAGCCAATATGAGACCCCCCTCAGCCCAGTCTGTTTCTTACCTCCTTGCCACTCTTCATATACAGGCATGGGGCTTTTACACCTCTGCCTCCAGGCTCTTCCCTGAAATGACTGCTGAGCTCTCTCATCTCCCCTCCAACTTCTTCAAGTCAGTATTCGATGTCACCATCTCAGTGAAGCTTTCTGACCACTCAATTTTAATTTGCCTACTAAGCATTTTTTTCATAGCACTTATTTCTACTTAATAGATCATACTTTATTCTTTAAATTTTTTCTTTTGAGCTGTCTTCTCTTCTCCTAGAATAGTATGAGTTCTATGAGAGTAGGGATTTTTTTTTTTCTGTTTACTTCTGTCTGTCTAGCACCTAAAACAGTGCTTGTTACTAACTAGGCATTTCGTAAATGTCTGTTGAATAAGTGACTATGTCCCAAGACTATAAGTTCTGAGACTGTGTTTGGCATGAAGAGAGACAGCGCTAAGTTAAGGCCCTCCAAGTTATGAGAATGCAGACTGTCTAAGCCCAAATGCATCTTCAGAATCATTTAATTCTCTAAGTAGGACCAACGAGGACACACTGAAGACAGATACAGATTTTTCTCATAGTCCCTTAAAAAATATAATAGATCTATGTGAAATCAAATGGACTGCAGAACCTCACAGGGACAGTACTGTGGGGCAAGGAGAGGTGGTAGATTCCTAAACTTAAAAGCCTGATGACTCTCAGGCTTGCTCTGTCTCTGCTGGGCTAATGTCCTAAGGTCATAATGTCTTCTCCAACTGGATGTTCTGAGCTATGCTCCAGCAGATACAGTGCATAGCACCAGCTGTTTATAAGGAACACTGAGCATCTTCCCCTATCATCAGACAAAAGGCTAGTGAATAAGAGAATAAAGATCGCATGGTGCCCCAGGCCCTAGGGAATGGGGAAAGTCAGGAGCCAGAGTGAATCTTTTGGGAGAGTAATAAGCAAGCCAGGCAGGACAATGAGGCTGCCTTTTGTGGCACTTTCTTGTCTCCAGCGTAGGGTGAGCAGACTTTCCTAGGAGACGCGTAAGGGCCTATGCAATCCCTGGAAGGTGTAGAAGATTTTATGACTGATTCCTCCCCAATCTAGTAACTTGTGAATAATCTCAAATTTTCTTTACAAATATAATACACTCAGATAAAATGATGCTTTCATATATAACATATTGTTTTTTAGCAAGTTTAAAAAAATATTGAAACTTTTTCTCTTTTTAATGAAAAAACAAGAATTCAGAGAACCATAACTTTTGCCCAAGAAACACTATGCACCTCTAACTCTCAACTTCCTAATTTTTAATAGTCATGGTTATCTAAATCCAAAGACTTTTGCCAATGCAGAGAATATTAAGTACAATTGCCTCTGGTTCTGAACAGAAACAGAATTAAAATTCTTAAAATTATATTTCAACCCACACTACAGAAGGTTCCTTTTGAAGTTGACATAACTCACACATCAAAACCTCCAACTAAAGACTTTACTGGCTATAAGAAACAACTAATTGATTTCAGAAGCCTCACCAGGGATAGCATTTTTATTTTTTATATTTTTCTAGACTTGAAAAAAATTGTTCTTAAAACAACTGCAGGGTTCTTGGAATTACCAACTTAATTACATAATGTTCAATGAACATTGGATCCACAAAGGATCTACAAAGGTACAAAGTGTCTCCCATTTCCTTTTTCTCTTGTCTTTAAACCACAGATAAATTATCCCAAAGGAAAATTTGAACCTGGGATGAAAGATAGAGTATACACATGGAACTGAATTTAGCAAAGAGCTGCATGAAACCCTGGATTATTATTATGAAAATATACAATAACATAAGCTCTTTGTGAGCAATTAAAGTACAAACTAAACAAACATTCAAAAGTCCTATATATAACAGGCAATAAACTGAGACTTGGAAGCATTTTGCATTTTCTGCTGTCATTATTTGAATGTGATAAAGGTTAAATTGAAGACCCTATCTACAAGGGCAAAAACATTCTTTCATCTTTAGTATTAGACTTCATTGCTTTGAAGAGTCATAATCTGTGAATGAGATGATTAGTAGAGAATAGGTACCGCATGAATAAGAGAGCTATTTCCTCATGATGCATAGTAGTCAGCAAATGTTTCTGAAAAAGAAATAATGTTATTTTTCTATTATTTTATGAGATACCATTTTCTGTCACCTTTGACATATTGACAACTTTACACCCAAAGACAACCTTGTGTGTCCAGAAAGTTCAACCTGGAAAATTCTCAGGATGTTACTTTGCACTTATTTCTGGAAAACTAGTAACTTATTTCAGAACTAGAGAATGAACATGAGAGTATCAGCAGAGATGAAAGACGTCAGAGTAGTTTGGGTTTAAGGTCAGTCCAGCAGGAGGCATCTAGGGCAAAGGTCCTAGGAAAGGTACATATAACCTAAGATAATGGCATTTGCTATTGAAAGCTCACCCAGTTCAGAGTTATATGTGTCTTTCTAGGGAATTACATACCTGGTGTCCAGCAGAAGGGAAAGAAAAGTGGAAGGACTCTATCTTTTATAATACATCAACAAATCCCCGTGGTAACTGTCTTCAATCTGAATACAGGAATCAAAGATGTGTTATGTCCCTTTGGCTGAGACTTGTACAAAAGGAAGGAGTGACGTAATTCTAAAACATCTACTAGAAGTTCAACTACTTGGACCTACATAGTTAAAACTATGACTACAACTATCACCAGCAACCTTACCAAAATAATTTGGCCCTTACTTTTATTTCAACTCAAAGTAGCAGAGAATGGTTTCTAATGCTGCAATGCTAGTTTTCTTTGTTTTTGTTTTTCAAATAAACTTCAGGAGATAGAAAACTGCTGAGGACTTTTATATAAATCATTCCCCTTATGTTTACACTTAACTGCCTTGCTTCATGCATCAAATGACTTTAGTCTGTTTTCTCTTTACAAGCTCAGCATAATTATAAATACAATAAAGAACAGTATTTCTTCCACCACCACCATTCCTAAAATAGGCTCAAATTAAACACACTGCAAAGATTACATCCCCCTTGAAGCTTTCTTTTTACCCTCACATTTTTTTTTTTTTTACTATTTCTATTAATAAAAATGAATGGCAACTCTTTTCCAATCTGGATTGGCTTTATTAAGAATGTGTTAGAATGAATTCCTCTCAAAACAAATGGTATGTTCTCTCTTGTCAGTTCTTCACTGGTTGGGTGCATTTTCTGTGAATGCTTTACCCATAAATAGCTAACAAGAACATCTGAGGCTTTGAGTTCTCTTGGCAAAAAGTGATCACCTGTTTTCTGTCAGAATGAGTTGTCGTTAGCTCCTTGCTTCTTGACAACATACTCCTGTCTTGTGAGTACATTTTTAGAGTAATATTAGGTCACTGAACCACATTTAACCTGTGACAATCATGTCCTTTTTGATACTTATACAAAGAAAGCTAGAATATCTGACTTGTCAACATTTGAAACACTTCCTTACTTTAAAAAGTAGTAAGAAGGAGATCAAAGATGGCGGCATGAGAGGAGAACGCCGATAACTGCCTGGGAAGGGCCTTGTGAACAGAGGGGAATCCACAGGGGAAACCCTGAGAAGAAACCGCAACTAAGAGAACCACACAACGCAGAACAACACACAAAGGTTAGAGAAAAAAGGGGAGAGCAGGAGAGGAAAAGGGAAGCAGCGGTTCGGGGACAGAGACTCGGAGCGCGGCCCGGGGCTGGCAAAAACAAAGGGGGGTTGGGGGACTACGGTCAAAGTGGAGCTGGATCGAGGGCGGGCTGGAAGCCGAGACCTAGGGAGCGTGGAAGCCCCACAAGACTGTGGACAATTTAACATCCGAACTCAAGGGACAGCACACAGTGCCCTAA